>MU225485.1:1803015-1823154 GCA_018584345.1 Thuja plicata
CAAGAGCTCAAGACTTGAAGAGTGAATTCCAAAGGTGAAGAAGCAAGATTTGAAGCAAGCCAAGTAGCCATTGAAGCATTCATCCATTCTCAAGCACTTCTCAAGCATCCATTTTCATCAAGGAGATCCCATTGTTGGCCATTGAAGGATTCAAGCTCCATGAAGCCCTCTTGTTGAAGATTTCTCCATCCACATACTTCCAAGCCTCTTCCAATTCAAGAACCCATTCAAGATTGGTGTTGAAGATCTACAAGAAATTGATTGAAGACATCCAACATTCTACATTCTACATTCATTTGGTGCATCCATACTTGTGGATTCAAGGATTCGAATCCTCCACGAGGACTTTTACATGAGCAAGGTGATTTTTTTCATTTACTTTGTTTATTTCTGCAATTTCAATTACATATTTGAGGTTAATTCCAAAACCAGGGTTTGACCAAGGCAAACCCCTCCCCCAGCAAACAAACCCCTTTTTCTTGCAGGTACAGGTTTGGAACAGTAGATCAGGATGGAGATTTGGATACCCTTTTTGGAAAACTTTCGAGATTCGAAAACAAAATTTTAGTCTGAGACTTTTTAGGTCGATTGTGACCTAGGGCGCAATCGGAAATTCTGGCAAATGGTGACATTGACTTGAGGGTGCAAATCGGAACTGTCTCAGAATGGAAAATGATTTCTGGGTTTTGTCCATCTCTGCATTTCTATTCCAGAATTTGATCTCGGATTTTCCAGAAACTCAACACAGGCTTCAGAAAACAACATTCTTTGGATCTGCAATATTCCAAGGTTAGTACATTTCTCCTATTCAATTCAATTAAGGTTTTCAATCTATCTAAATCTAAAATACATTTCAAATTAATCAATCAAACACGGGTATTTAAGATCTTCCTTCCTTATTCTTATTTCCAAATGATTGATTCATTTATGCATTGATCCTTCCTCTTGGGTTAATCAACTTGGATATTTCATTTACATATCTAAGGATAGAAGGAGAGCATTTTATTTACCCCATAACATATTTAAATGTAAGGGATTTTATGTTAAATAAACACCATATCTACACCATTCATTTTATCCTTTACAATAATTATACAAAAGATTTGAACTGTTACAATTGCATCTCACATATGCATGAAATCAATTTCATTGAAGCTTAGTAGACAAATTTTGCACAATTCATCAAATTCTGGTCGATTAATTTGCACTTCACATCTTATCTCAGTCATAGTATCTAAATGTGTATCTACATCAATCTCTATCGATTTCAACAACACACTTTACCCAAAAAAATGCATCACACACATCATTCCAAACATTTCAGATCGGTTTCATACGCTTCATTCAAAAATTTGAGTCAGCTCCTAAAACACTTCACATGTTTCATTAGATAAGTTGGAATAGGTATCGTGAAAATATATGCCGACTAGAAACCACACACTACAATCAATCCTTAAACGTTCCCCAAAAATTGCAGGGCAAAATGCAACCTTCTAACAAATTGTGGACATTCTGAAGAACTTGTTCTGTATTGAAGGAAATAGAGAAACTGTTAGACATAACTTTTGAATCTTATAAATTGTATACCGTAGAATCATATAATGTGAAAACTTGAATTTGAGTACTATTATCATCCAATAGCCTATTGACAAAACCGTGAAGCAATATCTGCAACAACAGAGGAATATAGACCTATAAACAAAGCATAGAAACACAGTTGGGGGAATAGCCACAACATAAGTACAACTTTATACATATCTAAGAATACTGAAGTCAATAGAGAATATTTCTACAAGGAGCAACATGTTGACACCAATGACAACCTTGTATAATTGTGCACAACATTCTCCTTCTCATATCACCAACAAAATTATCAATGACAAGCTCTAACAAAAGCATAGTTTTAGAACCACAAAGTTTGTAGGTCATTTCTAATGTACCTTGTGGAATGGGAAATTAGTTGGGTTTTGGTTCAACTTACCAAATAGACATATGGCCAAATAGAAGTTGTGATCAAGTGTTTAGGTGATTTATTTGAGAGTTTAATAGAAAAAAAAATCCTTCCTAGTGGGATTTGACATTAGGCTAGGAAGAATTTGCCAATAACATTTCAATAAATAGGACTGTAGGAAAACCCCCTTTTGCATTATATACCGTTATAGCCCTAGGGGTGTGGGTGAACTAAGGAATAATGTCGATTTGGTGAGGAAAAGTGTTGTAATGGCGAATTTTGTTGAATACATATGTGATTTACACAAAAGAAGTGAAATGGTTTGACAAAAAAGTGGTGCCAAAAACAAGAATTATGCTAATGTACATAGAAGAGAACAAGAGTTTCATGTTGAGAATTGGTTTTAGAGCACTCGAGAAAGGAGAGATTTCCATAGAGAACTCATAAAAATTTTAAATGGAAGAAGATAGGCCCTTGTAGAGTCATAAGAGAGCTTTCAACCAACGCTTACAAGGTTGAACTTTCAATAAGTGTAGATATTTCTCCTATCTTTAATGGTGATTTTTAATCTATTGGATCACAATTCTTTCTTGCCTAGATATTTCTCCTAATATGTTGGAAGGATAAGCTAGCAGATGAGGAATTAGCAAAGTATGGGATCAAAATTCTTTCTTGCCTAGATGTTCATGAGTTGCAACATGGAACATTAACTTAACTAGTGTGTTTGATACAAAGCTCATCTAGGTTCATAAATGATCTTGTATCATCCAAAAAATATTTCTTGTTTTCAGTTGTTCTACTTCATTTTTATTGCTAAGTTTTAATAAGTAGTTGCAAGGGAAGATTTTGATGAGAATTGGCCAAGTAAAGAAACCATTGGGTAAGTAGCCTAATAAGTATCCACCAATCAAATTTGGTAAAATTTGAAACTAAATATACTAACTTATGACCGATGGGAAGTTTCAGCGTCCTCACAAACTAATTGAAGGTTCAACAAGGTCCATGAACTCCTAGAACCCTTGATAGATATGATTTCCCTCAAAACCACCAACCATCGATGGAGACTTAGCATTTTCAAGTTTTAAGTTAAGAGATAAAAGGTTTCCTTGAACTAAAGGAACTCTCAATGAAGTTCTATTTTGTTTACAAATTTCTAGTTTGTTCACAAAGTCTTGATAGAAGATACATGCAAAGTGATGTAGATCATAAATGTGGCTAGTGCTAAGAACCTCAAAACCCTTTGATACGTTGCTTCTATACAAGTAATCCCAAAATTATTACTCACTTCTATGTGCTATGAATTAGAGCTTGAATGATTTCCTTGCACGCTGGCAAAACTCTTAATGATTCCTTCTTCATGGGAAATCAACGATAAAATGCTCGATATAATTCTGGTGTTGGAACATATGCGACTTCCTAGCACGAGCGGAACTCTTCAAAAGTTCACACTAAAGATTTGACCACTCATGAAGAGTTGAAGAAGTCAACTTTCAAAATGAAGGACGACAGAGTTCCTAGAGAATAGAGGGAACCCACGACTATTCCCATGTTGGACAATCTTATGCCTCGTTTGGTTGTAAGCATTAGAAAATGTTGAATTTGATCAAATGCTGGAAATGGTCAAATCATGGATTTGATATTCCGATTTTTCATTTTCGAAATATAGGTTGGACCATTTGGTTGACCTCGAATATGAGTGAGAAGATGTATTTCCTCGATTTGGCTCCACAATTTAAAACTAGAATTGAAATTTGTTAATGATGTTTTTTATAAAAAAAAAAAAAATTCCCCTTTGGCCTGGTTATTTCTGAATAGTTTGTGATTGATGTGTTCCTGGAATGTTCTTGTCGAAAAAAGAAGCGGGTTTTGTCTTCACAAAGCTTTCGCGCTGCCAGCATTGCAAATGCGGCGCCTAAAGAATGGTCAACAATCCAGACTTTGTTGTGTATGTGCTTTGCAATGGTGGATCTGACGACGCCTAGGGCAGAATCAAACCTAGGGGTTTTGTGTAGGCCATTGGTTATAAGAATTAGATTCTAGATTAAGTTTCTCCATAAAAGAGTAGGGGTAGGGCAAGATTAATCGGCTATAGTTGCCATGAAAAGCAACATCCCAACTATAGTGTCATTGCATCCTTACAAGTTTGAGAGCCAGAACTATACGCAGATACAGATCCACCAGTGCAAGCATTTCTTCCTATCCCAGCTTCTTTCCTCGTATGTGTGGGTGGCCGGCCCGGGGTTTTGAATTTTCTGTTTGTTCGTAGACGACCCTGAAGATCGAACCATCGACCTTGTCGATCATAATCTGTACGGGATGGTAATGGAAGAATGTCCACCAGGCGAGAGCTAGGGCATCCAGAGGGTCATGTCTTTTTTCTTGGCGGTTTCTTTCCAGAACGTAAACTGCTTGCACCAAAGCGCCCGCAACGATTCGCCTGTGCGATGGATCGCTCCTGCGAAACAAAATAGTCAAAAATTGTGTTTTTAAACGCTGCAATGTAGTTGTCCGTGATTTTTTGTCTGCATGCGAACCCCAAATTTTAAATTTGTCTGCACACGGACCTGAAATGGTTTCAAAATGGGGATTGAGAAAACATGAATTTGGCCCTCAAATTTCAAATCCACTTTTTCAAGTGGAAGATGTAAATGCTTGTTTCGGGTCAAAATGAGCATATACATCTCCCTCTTCTATTTTCATTTTGCACTTCCAAATAGAGGATTGGACAAAATCGAAATTAGGAAATGCCAATTCCAGCCTAATTCCCGCAACCAAACGGGGTACCCATGATGGAAACTCTGACCAAAAGCAAATTCTAACAATGAAAGATGAAATGAATAGCCAAACAATCAGGTGACACCACCTAGCGTACTATTATTGGACCGAACTTTACTTATTGGTTGAAATTCCTACTTCCTAGAAAGAATATAAGAATGGAGGATCAAATAGTTAAGAGGGTTGGTGTATGGATGATTCAGTCGGCGAATGGTGAAATGAAGTACTAGTAACTTGGAGATCTAAGATCTGATTTATTTTGTTGGTTGAACGCCTATACATTGGAACAAATGTTGGAATATTTGTACTCATGTAACTATTGTTTTAATGCATGCATTTTTACAATCTTGTAACATTTCAATCAATGATTGTTCCTATCGAGGTTGTAATTGGGCATATCCTTGGTCATGTTTGTCCGAGTGTGTGAATTATCAATCGAACATCTAATTTTTTCTAATGCATGTGCATGCACATACACATACATGAACACTAATAATCCATGTTTGAAAATTGGCATTTCTTAACATTTATCTAAATGCAATTTAGGATGTCAACTAGCTCAAATTATTAAATAGGTTTTGCATGTGTCAAAACCTAACCTGCGTGGAACATGCATAAACAAGCAAATGTTAGTTTAAATCAACATGCAATTCACAAAGATTTATAACGCATCCTCCGATTGAACTAAAATGGAAGCACCCAAATTCTATTTGATTTGTTCATTATGGAGATTTGTGGATGTGCTCTCCAAACACAATAGTAAAATCCCCAATGCAAGCTTAAATGATTTGAAGCCTAAATGCAAGCTAATGGAGACCAAGAGCTCACAAAACTAGTATGAGGAACTAGTTTGTAAGAATGATCAAATGTTGAATATTGAAATGCAAAGATTGCCAAGATGATTCTAAATGCAAATGCAAACTACTACAAACTAGAAAGATTCAAAACTAAGATGATCTAACATGTTATTCTATGCAACAAATATAAAAATGAAACTAACATGTAATCTCTAAAATACTCTAGAACTATTTTAGCATGATAACAATGCAACTAGAATAGATCCATTTGCTCTTAGCAAGGCTCCAATTTATAGATTTTTAGAGCAAGGATGAAGGCTTAGGCGAGGTGGCACGGATGTGACATCCAAATAAGAGCCACCTAAGGGACAAATAGGCTAAAGGAAGTAGCCATGCAAAAAGTCAACCTTGAGACAAGATGGGTATTTAAGGTTGAGCAACACTGGAGGAAAGAGTGAGGGACAAGAATGTAAGAGAATAGTTGGAGAATTTAAGAAAGTTTGGTGGCTTCCTTAGGATGAGTTGCTCACACATGTGTGAACAATTCATTACGCTTAATGAAGTTAGGAATCACCTTTTTAGGCCAATTGATCAAGGATTAACTACTGAGGTAGGTTTAGTGGATGAAATAGATATGTGTAGACTAGATTTCTAGGTTGGTTTAAGATTAATTTGAATTAACCAAGTTTAGAAGAAATAAGATAAGTGGGGGGAATAAATAAATTAGAAATTTATTTAAATAGGATTTATGGAGAATCATTTATTTAATAAGATTTAATATATTAGGGAAATATTCAAATTAAAACATTTTAGGAATATGAATCTAGTTAATTAAATAGATAGAAGAATATAACAAGCATAATTAATTAATAAAAATCAACTATAGTGTTATAAGCGACTAAGGACGTTTTTAGACGTCTACAAGTTCAAATAAATAGATCCAACAAACTAAACAAATATTTAAATGAAAAGATCTCCAAAAAAAATGAAGCTGACTTAAGAAAGAACTCAACTTAGAAATGCTAGGTAATCTCCCAATCATAGAGACTAGCTCATAAAGGATTTAACAAGACTCATATAAACTACAGTTCCTATGGGGTGTTTATGAATAAATACTTATTTTGTAAGAAGATATAACATCATTATGAAAAAACAAACCATTATCATTCATAGTCAAGACATAATTTATTCTATTAATAACATTAACTGCAGGTTAATACATCAGTCAAACATAGTAGTAGCCATCTTACCTTGTAGTTCAATTTAGTGTCATCCATAGTCCCAAAATTACTAATGAAATCCAACATTATATGAATGTAGTATGATTAATTGCTCATAAAGTCTAGATTTAGAAAGCGTCATTTTCCCTAAAGATATTCTGCCTAAATTTAACCAACCAAAAACAGGGCTGATATGTAGTATGATTAATTGTTCAGAAAGTCCAATTAGGAAGAAATCTTTTCCCTAAACGCATTCTGCCTAAATTTAACCAACAAAACCTCCCAATTAAACCAGAATATAGAATGATTATTTGGTCAGAAAGTCCAGATTTAGAAATAATCCTTTTTCCTAAAGATATTCTGCCTAAATTTAACCAACAAAACCCCCCAATTAAGCCAGAGAAATTAAGACCAAAAACAGGGCTGATATCATTCTGCTGGCAGAGTTGTATTATGAAAATATATTCATGATTACTTGTACTGAATCACATGTACCATAATATCAAAACCCAAAATAATTAAACGCATTCACTCCAATGTCAATGATCCTATCCACAAAGTGCACTATCTACAATTTAAAATCTGTGAGCTTCAAAATTTAAAGAGAAACAAACACGTTTAGATTTTGTTTGCTTTGTTTACAGTGATATCGAGTTAAGATCGTTGGAAATTTTAATCAAAAGGTTATAGACTACCAGTAGACAGAATATGTCATTGAAACCCCATTAAGTAACAAAAGCTTGTTTCGGAATAACAGTTCCTAATCTGTGTCGAGTGATCCGTTAAAAACCAAATTAAGCAGGGCTACTTCAAGAAAGTTTCAATTGAATTTATCAAAAGATATTAAAACCAGATTCAAAAGTAATCAGATTGATAAAATTTCAATTGACTTTATCAGAATGATATATACACGTCTAAATTAACAAAAATACAAGCACGTGAATTAATGTCATAATAAATGTGTCATCCGTCCACGAACCTAGCTTGTCTGAGGCCATATAATCTGCAGCAAAATTAGTACAAGTCAAAGAGCCGTCTTCTTTAGCTGTAATCATAAAATTTGAAATACATAATGGAATGCTACAAGATTAGTGACATTCGAAGCTCCAATTAGATGAACGGTAACATCTATCAGTCAACAAACACTAGCTCTTAGCATTAACACGGTCACTTAACAAAGTCACTATAAGAAATTTTTTATTGGAAAATACTGTCGGACTCGAATAGAATTAATTAAAAGATAAAACCTTCCCAAAGGATCTGCATATATGGATTTATTTCTTTACTTCATACTTACTCCATCGCCCCGCATATCCGGAAAATGTTTTGAAAATTTAAGTTATAAATTACAAGTATGTTTTTATGTACTCAATATATTAAGGTGTATGTATAACACAATTACTTTGTAGATCCATGCAGTTCAAGGGAGGTCACTAGTCGTGACACATACAAGGCTACAATAATATATTATCTTTTTAAGATCATGAATCGTGAGAAACGGAAGCTCCAACTCTGGTTTTACCTTCAAGGATCTAGTCGAACAGTGGAAGTACCATGTCATCTAAATGATTTTGAGACAATCTCTTGAAGGACATAAGCATAAATGAAGAACACCCCAAACTAGCTATATAATTCAATTGTGGATTTATGTTCATATCGAAATCAAACATTTCTTTTGATTAAGTGGCAAGCATTTGTTCACGAAAAATCATTTCGAACGCAATGCGTAATAGTGTCCCAGGCTCACCCCATAAAGTAACGGGAGGAGGAGTTTTTTCAGCTTGTGCAGATTTCATGCTTTTGTACCTCTTTGAGGTATTTCTATCTTATTCACTGTGCAGGAAATTCTTTCATTTTATACATAGGCGAGAACGGCTACCCCACACGGTGAGCAGCTTCTAAAACATTCTTTTTTAACCTGGTCCACTGTTAGGTGAAACGGGGAGCTTGCCGTTCTCTCCCAAGATGAAATATAATTAATAAGGTACCCACTTATGAAAGTCCCTAAAAGACAGATTGAAACTAGGATTGAATTAATGAAATTGATGATAGACCCATGAATGTTAGCTTCTAGAGGAAAATAATAATATGATCCTGTGCTGTCAAAAAGTTAAATTTTACGAATAGAAAGAATGCAGCTCGAAAAAAAATTGCATGGCAACATCACGTTGATGCCATGTCAATATGCATGTACACTTCTCCTAGGTATTTAAAAAAGCGTACCACGATTTTTTATTGGAAATTCTAAATTTTCATGTTTATGTATATTACCACACAAAATGGAGGCAACTTTCAGAATCTGTATAAGAGTAAGAAATTTCATTTACTAGTTTTAATATATTTTCCATTATAAATGTATACGGCAGGAAAACTCTGCTCTTTCCTTGATGCTCTCTTAATGCACAAGTATTAAGAAGCACATCTTGAGAGGTTAAACTTACAGCTGACCATGACCTACCAGGATTTTAGAAACAAAAACAATAGTTTGAGACTTCAGGTCCCAACATTGATCCTGTGATAACTTCTATCACTGACATCTATTGTGCAGAAACCTTTAAACATTCTAGTAAATGCAAAGGTCAATAGAGATTATTTTCAATTTCAGAGTGGCGACAAGCATCATCCAAAATGGAAGTATATATTCATTGTCAAAACTTGTTCTCTGAGTTATAAGATGGACAACTCTCTCTCTCTTCACTCTTGAACAGAACTGAAATCTAACAGAAGAATTATACCCATACTTCTTGAGACTTTTTCTAGGGTTCAAGATTTATTACATGGTTGAATTTCTTCAGTAGATGCATTTCTAAAGCGCATTATGACAAGAAATAATATTGTAAAATCTCATCAGATAATAAATTCCATCAGATTAGTGTATCACCTGAAAATACTATTAGCCATCATTTTGCACGACTATCTGTTGATTCTGAAAGGATTGATGCTGTAACTCCAAGATCAGGTGCCATGCTGTGTAGGTTTGGAAGAAAAGAGATACGTTATGAGAAACAACCATAGCTAATGTTTCAGGAGAGATTCAAATGAAGGTGCTGCTGAGTATTGACATCCAAAATAAGAGAAATTATACGACATTTATTACTGCATTGACGAATCATTGAACCTCATTGAAAATAAACTATAAATAATTTCTAGAAAAAATCTGAGGCCAGCCCACTAGCAAAGGGCCTACTTTGAGCCTCAAACTGAAAAAATCTAAGCAAGTTGAAGTTGTAGGAGTTACAGAAAATTATTTTGATACTGAGTATACTGTAAAACAATTCATTAACATTGAAAACATTGGGATGGAAATGCAAGAGAAAGATTAGATCTCTGATTTCTATTGTATTCTAAATTTCTCCAGAACTTTGTTCAAGAAAGCCCAAGAAACCCAGTCATAGGTTTTATTAATATGTCCGATTTGAGCACCATTCCTACATTTTTATGTTGTTCCACCAAAAATAGAACTTCATGAGCTAAAATAATAGAGTGAAGAAGTTGTCTTCCAAAAACAAATTTGTTTTGGTGGATAGAAACAAGAGAAGGAAGCAGATGTTGGATCTTAGGGTTAGGATCTTAGTGAGAAATTTGTAGATAGAATTGCAATGGCTAATGGTACTCAACACCCAAAAATACATATCTAGAAACTCATAACTTGCAACATATTGGGGATTTCCCATGAAGATGTTGTAGTCAAACTTTTCTTTCAGACTTTCGTTGAAGCAATAGTAGAATGGTTCCACCATCTCACTACTGATTCCATCACAAATTGGGAAATCGCGAGGGAGAAATTTTTTGTTGTGCCCCAAACCAAGGATGGACATGCTCTCTTTGCCCAACTGCTAAAGGGAAAGGATAACAATGAGCCCGTGATTGAATTTAGTGCAAGTTTTAACCACTTTGTTGAAAGAATCAGCATGAGTCTAAGGCCTTCTCCACATAATCTCTGAAGTTGTTTTATCCATGCACTTCCATCAAATATTGCATTCTTGATCAAAACCTTTGAAATTGATGAGCTTGACAAGGCCCCAGCATGTGTAGTTAAACTCAAAGATGACACAATCACTACTAGTTAACTCAATAAGGGCTCCATCAAGCCCTTGATCTCAATTCGTGTTGACCCTTTATTGTGGAGTCATGATTGATGCGACCCACATTAAAACAAGAAATGCCCAAATGCCCATCCAACACTAAACCTGGTTATCTGCAACACTTATCTCCTTCATGTGAAACCAAAAACTAACCTTGTCGGGAGTCTGAATGGTCTGAAAATGCAAAATCTGCAGCTGCCCAAGTCTGGATTTTTTAAATTCAACACCCAAAAAGAAGAACAATCGCTGCAATACTGAAAATCCTTGGCCCAAATGAGATTTCTGATCATCCACTTGGCTGCAAACCCACTTCCATGAGTCACCAACACATGAGAGATCCAAATTTTGTTTAAAACTACACTCCAATCCACTTATATGGATACAAATGGACTCATTAAAATGATTGTAAAGAGAGGTAGCAGCAGCACTCCTTTCACCTTTTTGATCCATAATCTCCCATGGTATGCCTTTGTAATGTCCCCATCCTAACCAAAGGCTAGCTCTTGGAGGCCATTCAAATTCGGGAAGTCTCCTATGTAGAGGAATTTGAAAGTAAGGCTCAAAATTGTAATGATGCACCATAGACAGATCAGTCACATACATCCAAAGACGAATGCAAGTTCACTATAAAGACAATCATCATGGGAGCCCAGTACACAATCAGAGAATTTATCATTATCGATGATATAAACAGATTGATTATGAAAGGTTAATGGCATTAAGATTACAAGCAATTACGACATATCGTCCAACTGAGGCAAGTGTTTGAGAGAGGATGATGTTAAGACAAGTATCGACTCGGCATCTTGTCAGAGTAAGGACAAACATCAAATGATGTTAAACATTGACTTCTTGAGATTACGATATTGTGAGTTGACAAGGAATAGTTTCTTCACCGACACTGCTACCAAAGGCCAGACATAAGCTCATTGCATCCTACAGAACAGTTAGTGTTGCTCAGACTGACTGTTGGCAAGAATTGACCCCTCGACAGCGAAGAGTAGAAATTGTGGATAACAATAATAAAGATTATTAGCACTAAGTAGCAGTGGATGGATAATATCTATTAGATTAATGAAGCCTCGATTTGTCTAGCAAAGGAACAATTAATATTGATAGCAGCAAAATGATTCAGATTAGCGACTTAAGCAATATCGCTTTGAGAAAGGATGATGATTAGTTCGATACTAATCAGTAGGTGACAGCGATTAGATGGAGACTTCATAGAGAAACCAAGGTGAATGTTAGTTTTGAGATCGATCACATGTCAAAGGAATCGACGGAAAGAATCGTCCAAGCATATGGGTAATTAAAGGAGGAAGCCACTCAAGAGAATACGTAGTCGGCAAAAGTCATCAATAAGATTTGACCAATTATAATAATAAATTAATAATTGATATTATGGACAGTGATTAGGAATTGAGTTATGAGAAGGCGTGTGTTAAAGATACCAAAGACAGTGATTTCCAATTGATATGAAAGGATGTGATTAAGTATGCGTTAATAATCATCAAGACAAGAGAGCGATATTAATAAACGAGGGCAGCAATTACCTTAACCAAGTGGTGCGATGATTTAGAGGACATAGTTTGTTATTAAGACAAGTTGCTAACAAAGGAGCGTATCTCTTGTGAAGAGACACAATCTTCCAAACCAATGAAGTGGATATAAAGGCATCAATAATTACTGGAAGAAGATCATCATTCAGAAACCTTTTATCTCTTATACATCCAGTTTGGATCTGCTCCTTTGAGCACTTGTCTACTTTGGCAAATCGGTTCCACAAGCATACAGAGAGATCAGAGACAGCACCATCGTTGCAACAATACAAGCAAAGATCAGAAACAGCAACCCATTGCTTAAGAAGATATCTTACATTGCATATCCATATTGTTAGATGAAGATCAGATACAGCAATATATCTTGCTGCAAGTAATACCCTTTCCATTGCATGTCCATATCACTATATTAGAAATAGAAACATATCATTGTATATACTTATCTATATTCATATCAGAAGCAGCAAATCCTATATCACTGTAAGTGATAGGAAATCATATTCCGTAGCATAACTCATACTGATATAATAGAAACAGCTACTAGTTGACATAGCAAATTTACCTTGACATATTAGGAGAAGCTAATATCATTTGACAAAGACACACACATATATATATAGAAAATCATTTTGCCTAAGAGTTGTTGATTGAATCAGAAATAGCAAGTGACATTGTGCATATTCTCCATTACTTGTTCAAGTGCAAGAATTAGATAAAGTGTGAGAAGTTGAAATAATTGTCCCAATATTCCAAGATATCCAAAAAGGGGACATTACAGCCTCTCCCACCATCTTTAATTCCCCACAACCCATGCATATGATCTTAGGTATAGATATTCACTCCCAAAGTGGCCACAATAGGTATAGATATTCACTCCCAAAGTGGCTCCATCACATTGATGCCCATCAACCTCTAAGTCACAATAGTACTCTCCTTGTGGTGAATCCACAAAGTCATCCATCATACCATATTGATCCCGTGCATTATAATAAATCTCCAATGTACTCAATCAATGAACCTTTGCAAAAATGCTCCATAATGAAGTAGCTAAATCAATCATATTGCATATCATGATTTCATCCATGTGTCATCTAGTGGCGGCGTTCAAAATGATGAAGTCTTCATGCATCATAATATCCCATGTGAAAACTTCATATTCATTTAAAATTAGTGACATGATGGAGTGTACAAACATTATAATCTTCTTGATGTGAATATCATTAATGGCAGCTTCAAAGATTTGAAACATGACAAATATCATTCCATCACAAGCAATTTCAAACATAATGTAACCAAACTTGATTTTTGCAAAAACCTCAAGTATAGTTACCTTCTTGACAAACAATGGACTGCTTAAATGAACCAACCCCTGAAAATTCTCCACAATCAGCTGAAAAGATTTCTTCAAATCCTGCCCCTACAAGGTGTTTTTGAAGCTATATTTCTAGTGATTTCACTTATACCAAAAGCAACATCACATATCTGTTGCAAGGTGTGCGCCCTTGGTCTCGGTTAGTCCATGCAATGGTTGGTGACAAGGGTTTAACAGCCTCCTGTGGATTTCTATAAGTCTAGTGGTTGTATCGGCCATTGACAATTCGAGCTTTTGGTGCAACAACAACCACCCAATCTAACAATTGGTATGAGAGCCTAGGTCACAAGTTCCAACCCCATGCATGTCCTGAGGGCGAGATTGTTGCAATGTGTGCGCCCTTGGTCTCGGTCAGTCCATGCAACGGTTGGTGACAAGGGTTTAACAGCCTCCTATGGATTTCTATAAGTCTAGTGGTTGTATCGGTCATTGACAGTTCGAGCTTTTGGTGCAACAACAACCACCCAATCTAACAATATCATGCAAGGCTGACCCAAAGTGAACTCAATGGCATGACAAGATGAGAGATTGTTTTCTGTCTTAACTTGCAAACTGTGATTCTTGTATGGTAAACATCCCTTTATTCTTGATCCCCAACATCTTAATAGAGCCCCTGAATCCCATACTCTTATGTGTAGACATACATGGACTCTTTCACCTTTTTATGATACATCCTTTGACTAAAACAACTTAGTAAAGGAAAAGTAGAAAGCATCAATCCTCTACTCATGATTACCTTCATGCCTTGGATTATAATCTAGCAAATGGTCAATTTGCTTATCTTCAGTTGCTGGTCTAAAAATCGCAGCAAGATCTAATCCAACATTTTTCTCATGTGTATACTCCCCGACATAACTTTCTTGTAAATCAAACCTGTATGTTTCATGAATTGAAACACCCTGCTCATAGACTAAAATGACAACATCATAATGATCAACAAGCTCATCAGCAGTTACTGATTTGAAAATTTCAGTGTGCTCCAAACCTTCATTAATGTTAAATGAGGAATCTTTCTCCTACACATGACTCTCGATCATCCTGGTATTCTAACTCATAAAGTGGGTTATCAAATGATATCTCTACATTCATCTCAAAGAGTGGATTGTCATGAACTTGAAGGTTTCTTTCAGCATCTTGTTTAGGCCAATCTTTCTCATGATCTAACTCTCCTTCACAAGGAGGCTCCATGTTATCTTCTTCAAGAGGGATCATGTACTTTTCCTCTGCATTTTCTTTTGAAATTTCAGCTTCAGCATCACTTGTCTTTCGTTCTAAGATCTTATTTTCAAACTCTTCATTTGTGCTAGTTTCTTCATTTATTGCAGTTTCAGGATCCACCTGAGTTTGTTGATGTGGATTTTTTTTCTCATCTTCTTTTGTATATGGTTCCATATGTTTGGGTTTTGCAACAATCTTTACAAAATCCTTTATAATATTTGGATCCTTCGTCAAATTCAGCAATCCTTGCATCATCTCACACAAGGACTTGTCACCTTTGAACTTTTTTTCAACTCTGTTCTAGAGACTATCAAAAGAGGTTTTGAAATAAAGCCATTGAAACTGACAAACAATCATCGAAACTCTAACATACAATTGAAGACTAGAACAAGCAACCACAACCTAGTAGGTTGGCAGAAAAAAATCTAGCTCTGATTGTTGAACATGCATAATTACTGAGAGGGGGGGGGGGGGGAATCAGTTACTCATAAANAGGGGGGGGGGGGTGAATCAGTTACTCATAAACACTTATAAGAACTTTTACTGAATCGGTAAGCACTTAATCAATTCAGAAACTTATAACAGATATGAACATGAAAGCACAAAACCATCAACACAATGAACACCAGAATTTACATGGAAACCCAAACTAGGAAAAACCATGGAGAAGCTAATTCTCATGAAAGTAAACACCAATTAAGGTGACACCTGTTAGGGTGATTTTTACAAGGGACTCACTGCCGGTTTGTTCACTGCCCTTACACAAAAGATGTATTACAAAATGCTTACTGACAAAATATGAACTGATAGAATTGCATCTGCCTATGCATGAAACAATTTCAGTTGAAAGCACAGTAATCACCGACAGCAAAAATCTGATACAGATCTTTTGCCAGCAGCTATCAAACCTCTGCAACACAATATGTAAGACCTCTCTGTACCACAACAATTCCTCACTTAACTTCCTTCTTCTTACACTTCGCTGCCAGATATACCCCGAAACAATACACATATACTTATACAAAAAGATATCTCTATTTGTGTGTGTGTGTGTGTGTGTGTATAATAGGGCAGCCACATGTCAGCCAACATAAACATTTCGGCCACAATACAAAAGATATTACAATTATATTTAACATGCTACCACCAAACCTAAATATAGGTCATACATAAGAAATCTTCATACCACATTACCACAAGACCTAAATATATGTCATCCTTAAGATACATACGCTTCATACCACATCTACTAAAAAGATAAGTAAATTCTGGAACCATCAGAACACAACAACCAGGACCATGTCTGGAACAACAAAACTTCTGAGCCAACCCATATATGAGAACAAATAAAACTTGTCCATAACGAGATATGATCACTATACCAAAAACTATGATGAACTGCAAGAATGTCTAGGAAGCAAGAACACCTGGAAGAACTTTGTAAGCACAACAGTGAACAGAATACTGATAGTAACTCCAACCACAAAGAACATGTTGATGTACCAGAAGATATATTATGTTTGTAGAAACAAGTACACCCAACATCATACACCAAAAACTGTACATACAAAATCTGTTCTGCATATATAACTGAAACCTGTCACCTCACCGACAACCAACAAGGATCCAATCGACACTGCCAATGACCAACTGATACCGCCAAGTAACCGATATGGAGATTTTGACATCAATGACAACAATGTCAGCAACATCTCAATTTGTCTAACATGGATACCACTACAATATTACCCCCTCAAATTATTTTGTTGTTTGGAGGTTTCTAAACAAATAGAGAAATAACCCACATTTGTAAATGATGGATTCACTACTGTTACAAAGCTGATACAAGATAGATGCAATTATTCAGCTGCTACAACAAAATCAAGAAGGAATTCAAAAAATGTTGTCATATATACAACATGCCCGTTTGCAAAATACCTCTAATATGATAAAGAGCTGCTGCATAAATCTGAGGTAGAGTGTCAGAATGCTACAGAACTGCTGCTCGCTTTAGGCAGGTTTAGGGAGTCACGGACATCCAAAAATTCACCATCCTATATACCTTAAACAACAATAATGGCTTAGAACAACTCCAAATCCTTCACAACGGTCTTCAAATTGCACCAACTTGGCAAAGATAGCAAGGGACGGGTCTGATTATGGTTTCTAAGCACATGTTAGGACTGTTTAGGGTCTGATACAGTCAACACAGCAGAGGTAATCTCTGAATTTTCACTTTTTACAACACATAAACACCCATTAATTGTCTCCCTTCACCATGTTTTAACTCAACACTCATGTAAGCCAAAATAAATACTACTATATGACTCTCCAGCAGGTCTGAGTGAATTTTTGAGCTGATAATGGACTATTCTAGCCTCAATCAGCAAGGGAACACTTAACAACGATCACCCACAACGCTTAATTCATCCCTTCAGCACAACAATTGTCACCAAACTAACTCAGAGGCACCAATAAGCTTCCAAACTCAGTCAAAGACTTATTGCATCATGAGGATCCATAGATGCAAAACTCGCAGAAAACTCACCGAGTAGAGGAAAACTCACGATTTTTCCTGCTCAGGGAGTTTCTGCGACTTTTTCTCACTGAAAAGTTTATAAAAACTTGCCAAGTTTTCGGAACTACTGGGAGAGTCCATGTTAATTACTCAGCTGCAGCAGTATAATAGAGTTTTGACACCAAAAGTAAGTTTCATTTCATTTTTATTTGCTCTTGTTTGCTGCTCAAGCCACAAAGCACCCTCCCAAGCTATTGCAGGGTCATTTGCAAGGATTTAAGTTGATTTGAGGTGGATTTGAAGTGGATTTTGAAGCAAAATTGGATTCTTAGATTTGTTTTAAAAAAAATATCTTTTTTTAAATCATTTTATCTCCTTTTTGTTGCATCAAGGTTTATAGAAACTCAATAATTTCATTTCCTAAGTACTCTAAATTGCTTTAGAGTGTAGTGAACAAAATTTAACAACATTTTTTGACAAATTTTCCTAATTTTTTCACTGTTTTCTCAAGAATCTCAACTTTCTTAAAAATTTCAAACCCTGACACTTTTTTCTAGTTTTGTTTCAAGTTTCAACTATCTAAAATTATTATTTTTTAAATAAAAGGAGGGGTAAAAATTTATTCAAAGTAAATCAAAGAATACAAAATAGAGGCACAAGGCTAGAACAAGAAAAACAAGAACAGGAGCAAAAGAACCAAACCCACAGAGGGCACACCTACACAATTTTGTCCTCCATAATAAACCTATCCAACATCTCCTTATACTTCGGCCTCAAGGGGCCCCAATCATCCATATCCCACCCTATTGTGTTCTCTGAAGCCCATTTTGCCAAACAATCTGCCACCCGATTCCATTCCCACGGAATATGGCAGAAAGAAATATGATTCAGCAAGGAACACAGATTCAAGATCTGCTCTACTAGCTAAAATTTCAGCTAGTTCCTGTCGATTCTCTTTAGTGCAACCTCTAGGCCAATCCTAAGGATTCTTCCAACAATTCACCTAAACATGCCCCTTATAAATAGTAGTTTTAAAATCTGCTCCCTACTCCAACCAGCCGCAACAAAAATGTCACAAAGGGGTTGAAGATGAGGGAACTGAGAGATAAGCGGGGGGTGTCCATCCCAAGAATCAGGCTAGAACCGAGCCTCCAATCCTCTATTACAGATCCAAAAAAGACCTTTGATGAGTCTTGCACCTTTTTTAAGAGTGTCCCATATCATGGAGCCCCTCCCCATCAAGTTGCATCGAGGCACATCCATACTATCAACACCTCTAAGGTACTTGTGAGTGATGATTCTAGCCTAATCTTGATCCTGACAAGTGCACCATCTCCAATATAGTTTGGTTGCCAACACCTGGCCCACTAAGTTGGTAGGCCTAAGACCAAGACCCCCTCCTGCTTCAATTTGCAAACCGACTTCCATCTAACCAAGCTCCATTTGAAAGAGAGGAAATTACTGGACCAAAGAAATTGACAAGAAAGAGAATCAAATTCTTTCACAAAACTAGAAGGAGCAACTTGCACAAAACATCTGTATAGGAAGAGAATGAACCACTGACTTTGGAAAAGTTACTCTACCTATAAATGAGAGCCATCTACAGGTCCAGTGGTTATTTCTCTTATGGAACTTGTCCAGAATTTCTTGCCAAAACTCCTTGCGCTGAGAATCCACACCAATCGGAACCCCAAGGTAGACCAGAGGAAGGGAACTAATAGGAAATTTGAGAATTCGAGCAATCCTATTTTGAATAAGCTGAGAGGTATTAAGGAAATAGATAAAGGACTTAGTCTCATTAATTTTTTGGCCTGAGGCAGCCAAATAAGTATCCAAAGTCTTGCTGAATTCAATAGCTTCATCGATTCTAACCCTTCCCATCATAACAGTGTTATCCACAAACTGCAAGTGAGAATAGGGAGGTAAATTTTCACACCAACTCCATCCTTGAATTAAGCCCTATCTCACCTTGGATTTGATGAATCAACCAAATCCCTTGTCCATGATGATAAACAAATAAGGAGATAACGGGTCCCCTTGCCGAAGACCTCTCGAGGCACTGATAAACTCAAAAGGTCCCCCATTAACCAAGACCGAAAAGGAAATAGAGGAAACACAACTCATGACCCAACTAACCCAGTCGCTGCTAAATCCAAATGCCTAAAGAACCTTCTGTAAAATAGCCCAATTGACACTATCATAAGCCTTTGCCATGTCAAGTTTAATAAACATGGCTGCTAAATCCAAATGCCTAAAGAACCTTCTGTAAAATAGCCCAATTGACACTATCATAAGCCTTTGCCATGTCAAGTTTAATAAACATGGCTTTCTCCTTAGAAGTGGCCATGGAATGAATGGTCTTTGTATCTGTTGGCTAAATATTTTGCAAGTCACTAAGACTACAACTTGCAAAATGTGTGTTTTAGGCAGCAGTATGTGAGATTTCTCTCTCCTCTCAGCAATAGGGGAGGCTCCCTTCTTACCGCAGGTGGCTTCAAGTAGAACTGAACTATAGCACATACAGTTCACCTTGCAACAGTAATGCCGGTGACTCGATGATTGACGTAAGAACAATCAAACGAGGCAGCGGTTGATTTATCTAAAGACGAGGTGATACAATGAGCTCAAAGTCTCCTGTCCTCAC
>MU225485.1:1829603-1892096 GCA_018584345.1 Thuja plicata
TGACTGATTCCATTGAACAATATTCCTTCCATAACATCGACACGCTTAGAGAAAAACTCCTAGCAATCAACTGAGAATTGCGTAGGGTTGCCCCAATTTTGGGGAATGCAAAATTGAGGACAACAGTATCAATCACAATGCCATCTAGAATTTGTCTACCAATAACAATTCCTCCCTGCTCATTAGAAATAAGAGTTTTGAGGCACAACTTGAGCCTCTTAGCAATAAGTTTAGTGATAATCTTATAAACCGCATTGTAGAGAGAAATTGGTCGGAACTGATCAAGTCTATTCACATTCTCCTTGGGAATAAGGGCCAAAAAAGTAGAATTCATAGTTTTTAACATCTAGTTATTGTTATGTGATTTTTGACCCACTTCAGAAGTTCCCATTTGAGAATCTACCAAAACCCCTGGTAAAATTCCATAGGGAAGCCATCAGGATCAGGGGCTTTTCCTTTTTTCATGTGAAAGACAATACCTTCCACTTCTTGCAGCGAGACAGGGCGAATGAGAGCCTCATTCATTTCACTAGAGACAAGGGGAGGAATGCACTCCAAAATGGATAATTCATCTTCCCTAGCAAGAAGAGAATCTTCTCTAAACAGTAGAAAAATACTAATGAGCTTCCTAAGAGATTTACCTCAAGGAGGAGAGTTGGGCCCCCTCTGCAAACACTAATGACGAAATGCGATTACATGTTCTTCTTGCCTTGACAGAGTTATGTAAGAAAGAAATATTCATATATCCTTCCTATAGCTAGTCAATTCTGGACTTCTATTTCTAAAAGATCTCCTCCCTAAGCTCCCATTCCTCCAGTTCCTTGACAGTCATAGCCTCCTTTTGACTTAGCTCCAAGGTAAGTCCCTTATCCCGAATTAAGCAAGTAATAGAATCCAACCGAGCCTGGGTTGTCTGTTTGCTAAAGATTTCCAAAACATTCCTTATTCCATCTCTTGACTTTATATTTCACATGCTACAATTTTTTAACAAAAGAGTACATAGTTGTACAATGAGAAGGCTGCCCCTCGAACCACCAATCTGTGACCAAGTCCAGGAGAGAGGGGTCTCGCAACCACATGAGTTGAAACTTAAAAGAGTGCTTTTTTGAAGCACTAGAAGAAATCATAGATAATTTGATTTGCCAATGGTTCGATCCTCTCCAATCCAAAATTTCAAAACTAGTCTTCCATCGGTCTCCCAACCAGTAGTAGGATACAAGGAATCTATCTAGTCTCTCAGAAATCACATCTACTCCACTTCTCTTGTTGTTCCAAGGGAAAATGCCATTATTTGGCTTCACATCAATAATATTTAAAAGCTCTATATTATCATTGAGGATGGCTGAAGGATCCAAATTAGCTACCCCCACTCTTTTCTCTTCCAAGTTCGAAACTGCATTGAAATCCCCCACCAAAATCCAAGGGAGAAAGGGGTTTAGAGAACAGACATATCTAATATGGTCCCAAAGTTGTGATTTACCTAGAAGAGTAGTAGGAGCATAAGCATTGGAAAAAGGACAAGTTTCACCTAAATCCAGACAAGAGACAACCATAGAAATAGAAGAGTGACCTGTAAACCACCACTGACGGACAACCTTTCTTGGATCCCATAAGCAAGCCACTCCGCGAGAACTACCATGAGCTCCATCATACTGACAGGCTCCACGCAAGTAGATCCTAGAAACTCTACTTGCCATATCCTGCACTGACAATTGAGTTTCTTGAATGAAGACAATATGGGGTGAATGAGAAACAATTAAATCCCGAACAACCTTTTGTCTGAGGATGTCGTTCAACCCTCTCACATTCCATGATAAGACAATCATTTTATAGGATGAGAAATGGGAATCAATGGGTTTCACAGACCCAGACTCAACCAAAGTATCCCCAATAATCTTCACCTTCTCCTAGTCAATCTTCCGTCCACCCTTCGAAGGTTTCTCCATAGGCCCTTTTTTTACTGGTTTTTGTTGTATGCTTGTTGGCCCCATTTCCAACTAGCCAAAATTTGAACTTTTATATTACTTCCATTATCTACCTAACCAAATACCTCTGCTTCTTGAGAGATTTCAAGATTGGTATCATGGATTACAGTCAAGGACCTTCATTATAAATATTACACTGAGTTAGTTTTGTTTGCAAAGGATCCAATGCACTCGTTCAAAAGTGAATTGTTTGACTCTTCAAAACAACCGACATGCTCAATTAACTAAAGATCATCAGCAAGTTAGCTAGCTTTGTAAAATTTGAGAGAGAGTTGGAACATTCTTCACATAATGAAAGACTTGGGTAGTAAAACTCCTTCATTGACAATATAGAGTTGGCAAAATTTCTTAAAATACCGAAGAGTAAGTTCTTCATTGGTCATTTGTAAAATTTAGCCAAGTTCCTAATAACTTCAATGGAATATGGATAGGCTATTAAAATGTGGCCGATTACAAAGAAAAGAGTTATCAAAAATCAATATCGGTCTTTGGGCAAAAATTCTGAAGTGCCCAAAAACATCGATACATTGAATGTAGACAAGTCTGATATCATTAAGTTGAAGAACTTTGCCAAAAAGCCAAAACAAGGAGAATTATGTGGAAATCTTAAAAGGCCGAAGGATTATTATTCTTCAATTAGAATTATCAATGCAAACTCGGCAATCACAAGTAAATCCAACTTGGCAACATATATTTTGTTGTTGAAGGTGAGGTTAGAAAGTAATTTTGTAATGCTGATGACTTAGTTTATAAAGTACTGCATGTATCAACTCATCGGCAAGTCCTTGAAGGCATCAACGTTACCGATATGCTCATTATCGGAAAATTGGACAAGTTGTGCAAGCATCCAAAGTACCCGATAAGGTTTGATTAATTGCAAAAAAAAGTGTCTCATTGCAAGATTGACAGCTTTGCTAAGTTTCAAAAGAATCTCAAACCTCCATAGCCACATGGTAAGTGGGAGCAAATGAAGGTAGACGATTGAATAACCATTTGGAAAACAGTTATGTACCGACATCAAAGCATGATTAAATGAATTTGTCAAAAGGCTTTGGAACATCCAAATGAATGCAGTTAGCAAGTTAACCAAAATCTTTTCTAGCACCCTAGCAGCATGTGCATGCTTGTGGAACATGAAATTGTAGACGCTAAAACTAAATTGTCTAAGAAAAGGGTGCCAAAGAGATGTGGTGACCGCCATGATCGAACCACATATAAATGCATGGCTCTACAAGGAGAGCCCTTGAGCTCTTCAAGCGAACATAATTTTTAGTTGTAGAAACAAAATCCATAACTTTATGCCTGCATTTTCTTGGCCTGCGCCAATGAAGAGAGCTTTGGAAGAAGAAATAAATATCCATGGAAGCATACTGTTGCAGATATTTTTGTCAAATATAATAGTTGAAATGCTCTGTAGTCATGCATGGAAATGTTTAAGCGAAAGCAAGGCAGGTGAAATGTTCATAACAACGCCCCGAATGAAGTCATTATTTGTGTATACAAAGAAAATCGGTTCCTTTAAAATGCTTTAGAAATTCTCAATCAAATGCAGATGGCAGGTAAAAAGCTGCATTCTATAATGTTTTTCAGTATCCTCCACCACCTGTGCCAAGGACAAGAGCTTTGTAACAGAATGTAACCGTTTATCAAAGCAATATGAAGGGTTTTTTGTCGATGTTTCAATTGGTTTGCTAAATCATTCGGAAAACCATCTCAAAGAGACATCATTTTATGGAGCCATGGTTGTAGTTTATGTGCAAAAACGAATTTGTTGAAAAGGTTTTAGAACTTTCAAGAAAATGTGAGCGGCAGGCACAATGTCAATTCAACATTTATCACAATCTATCTGAGGCCGCGCGTAATAATGGTAGTTTTGGAGAAGGGTATGGACATTCATCAATGCGTTTTACCAAGGGATTGTTCTTAGATATGGCAGTTGGAAATGCTCTGACAAATATGAATTGCGATCACAACCAACATACCTGATTTGTCTTATAGAATGCCACGTATAAATGTCTTCTCATGGAATTAAATAACATGATTGCAGGATGCACACAAAACCGATTTGCTCAAAAGGTTTTGGAAACTTTTAAAAAAAAAAATTAACCAATAGGTATAAAGTCGATTCCACAAAGATTTAGCACCACCCTTCACTACTCGGGCCAAAGTGGGAGCTTTGAAATGGTGTATAGATGTCACCAAAGCATAATAGAAATCAAGATTATTATCAGAGGGATGGTTGGAATACTTTAGTGGAGATACATGCAAAAGGTGGAATCATGGACACCGCAGTTGAGTTGTTTGTTGGAATGCCTCAAGAAACATGGTTGCGTAGAAGGTCACCATTGTAGAATGTACAAAAATCATTTTAGATGAAAACGCTTTAGAAACATTGACAAATGCAAATCGACGAGGTTGAAGTCAAGTTCTTCAACATATGCCTCGAGGAACGAAATGAAATGAAATTATTGGAGAATGTGCGGAAAATTGGTGCAAGGAAGCTCTCAAAATCCTTGAACGAGTAAAATGCCCCTGAACACATCCTAACTTTATAAAATTTGTTTGTGTTCTAATAGTAGATGCCGAGTTGTATATGCTTCAATCGAATGGATTGTATTATGTATACAATTGGATCATTCAAGTGTCCACGGTTGACCTCCAAGCCCGCAGTGGCTATCTTCAGGACACTTCAAAACTTTATTATTAAAATGCCTATTCAAATGATGGTGCTTGTGTTCTCAAAAACTCAGAGATGGCTATCAAGTCGTTGCTTGAAATGCAGAAATATGGTGACTATTAGAGCCTCTACATATTCAAAACTACAAATAAAGCTAGTCCCATTAAGCTCCAAAGTTACATTTAAAAGATGCATTAAAGTGGGTGTTGTTAAAAATTCAGTGTATACTTGGCCCATGTTCTAGAGCTTTCTCTCAAAAGTGTTGAATCATGGAGATTTGTGTCTTTATCAAGATATTTTTCCTAAGTAACATGGACATCATTAACTTGATGAATCTGTTAATTTGGGTGGAATCATCAATTACCATGGACAAGACACTAACAAGTACGGCCAAAATTTTAGGGAAATTATGTGTAATGGTGAAATGTTTTTGCAATGGTGAATACTCTTCCAAAGATGGTTATCAAGGTACTCAAGATGGAAATGAAGATGAATACCCAAGAATTGATCATGTATTATACAATAATCTTCATCGCTCAAGAATGCATTATATTCTCGAAGAAGAAAAGGGTGTCTAGCAAGTGCGGCTGGAATATGTTTTCTTGAAGGTTAAATTGTTGATATACAAGTAATTCATGGATTAGAAAAAGACAGAGCTTACTTTGGCAACACTAATATCTTGGTTTTATTCTAATGTCATGAGCTTCAAATGGCCTCTTTATAAAAGTGACTTATACCACTTATTGTAAACAAAAGTTATATTTTAGGCTTTATCTTTATAAAAGTTGGGAAAATCCTAACTTGTTTGTAAATGGGTAGTTACTCAAAGTGATCACTTGGGTAGTTATCCTAAGTGGTTACTTAAGTAGTTATTCTAAGAAGTTGTCCCAGATAACTACCAAGTAGTTACATGAGGTAGTTAGGTATTCAGGAGGTAGTTAGGGAGTTATTCTAAGTGGTTACGCCACTCGTGTCTATAAATACAAGGCCATTTGCAATTGATGGGGGACTTTTTGCAAAGGGGAGACTATGGAGAAATTTCCATACTTTTTGGGTTTACACTATGTACAAAAAGGTTTTTGATCTTGTAGATTTTCAAAAAGATAATGAAGAATGCATTTAGTCATATGTCTCAAATGTATTCATGAGTTGTTATTGCTCGTTTTTCGTATGTCAAGTTAGTAATCTCTTTATGTAATGGTGAAATCAAATTGTTTTTCCAATCTATGCAATTAAATGGGATGAAATGCATTCATTTCTTGGTATCTTGAGTTGGATGTGTTGGCATAGCATATCTTTTCGTATGTTAAGGTTTGGCTATCCTTATTTAATAGTCGTTACATTCTGTTCTTAAACCCCTTTGTAATCTTTCTGCATTGTGAAACCCTACTTGGTATTCGTATGTCTATCATTGGGGTTTCTTTCGTTCATCTTGTTTCAGTTGTATGTTTTCTCCTTCATGTACTTTAAGGTTAAAAGTACACAAAAATACCAAATACCCCCATCATACGAGGGAGCTGCCACTCTCAAATGCAGAGGAAGATTGTGATTTGGTCGTGATCAACTTTCAATCTCTCCAATTGTTGGCGCAGTTGTCACTGCTCTTTTGGGCAAACAAGGTCAGTTTCAAAGCAACATTCGCAGTGACAAATCTGTTTACTAATAATGCCCAAGGCAGGAACAATCTTGTTGCTCTTCCTAGACTCCAAAGTTCCCTTCATTGAAGGAGAAGTTGAAGCCACTACTGTTTCCACATCTTTCGAGACCAGGGTCTCACTAGGCTCTTCCACAAATGAGGACTTCGACAAAATGTTTGTATCCATCTTCCCATCCCTCTGATCCACTATGGCTGCATTCTGTTGATTATTTCCATTATCTTCCTCCAATGTTACCCCTAGAAGGTTAGCACCCAGAGATAATTCAACTGGAATTCCCTCCTCCTGTACCAAGTTATCAAAAATTTCAAACCAGTTAGAAACCCCATCATTTTGTTTATCCATCCAGGTTCTCTTCCGACCTCTTCCCTTATTACGAGTCTTGAAAGGGATGGAGCCATCTTTATTAGTACGGCTGTCAAACATAGGAGCTCTCTTTGTGGCCACATATCCACAAATCCACCACCATCTCGACCACCACTTCTACTACTTCTAGTAGAGCACTACTATCAATGTCGCAGGAACAACCTATAGCTAATTATTATTTGCACTAAAACACACTTGGAGCACAATCATCATTGGAGGCAACTGGGTGGAATAGGGAGGTGCATCAACAAGTAGGCATTGCTTGTGTTGATTTCTGGTACTTCAACAACATCCCTTTCAATGTGGCAGAAAATTCATAATGGTTTAATTTGGTTACTACAATGACTATGGCGGTAAAAGCCCACAAGGTGCCTTGTCGTGTAGACTTGAGTGGGAGCTTAGTCCAATTGTTTTAGTTTTTAAATGTTTTAACATTTTGTTTTTCGTTTTGAATCTTGATAACTTATGTCAAGTTTTGATTTTGAGAGTGTAGACTAAATTTATGCTCTTTTTTATTTATTTATAGTCATTAGTAATTACTAATTTTTGTTGAATTTAAGTTTTTTCTTTCATCAAAATTGTGTACATACTGTTAATTTCACATTGTAGTTATAGGTTGCTCACAAACGCAGTTGATAGGGAAAAAGAAGTTCTAAAAGAGCAAAGAATAGAATAGAAAGATTTTGGCTGCACCATTCTTTTGGATGGATGGATGGCAAAAACTTCACCATTATTATTTTTTGGTTTCTTGCAAGAATGATGTGGTGTTCTTGAAATAGGTGGATGCCTCCAACAAGGTGAAAACTACTAAAACTTTGGCTCTAATGTTGGAGCAAGTTGTCATGGAGTTGGGAATTGAAAATGTGGCTCAAATAATAACTAATAATGCAACAACATGTGTTAGCTGATACAATCATCCAATAGAAACATAGTACACTTTTTGGACACCTTGTGCAGCACATGTCCTTGACCTTCTTTTGGAGGACATAGAAAAACTAGATTGGGTGAGACTAGTTGTAGAGGATGCAAGGAAGATAACAAAATACATCTACAATCACCCTTGGGTTCTTTGCTTGATGAAAGAGCACACCCACGGAAATGAGTTGGTAAGAGCGGGTGTCACAAGGTTTGCAACGGTTTTCTTAATGTTGCAAAGTATTCTTAGTTCTTTGACGGCTTTGAAGCATATGTTTGTGAGTCAAGCATGGCTAGACTCAAGTTATTCAAAGAAGCTTGAAGGAGAGAGTGTTACATACATTGTCTT
This sequence comes from Thuja plicata, assembly GCA_018584345.1. Lineage (NCBI taxonomy): Eukaryota > Viridiplantae > Streptophyta > Pinopsida > Cupressales > Cupressaceae > Thuja > Thuja plicata. The sequence goes on from MU225485.1 coordinate 1,837,551, forward strand.
CGACAACTTATTTGCACAAAGAGCTATAGAATTGTGAAGGTAACTTGAAAACTTGAATATTTATTTTTCTAGTATTCAAGTCTTTCATTATTAATTTGTAACTTTAACGATTAATCTTTACGTATTTTTCAATTGTCGATGTCGGAGGCCTTGGTTAGAGTTCTCCACTTAGTAGATGGGGATCAAACCCCAATGGGGCATCTTTATGAGGCCATCGATAGGGCCAAGGAGTCTATCAAAAATTACTACAAGGGAGACAACCTCAAATTTAACCCCATATGGGAAATTATTGATAGGATGTGAAACAATCAGATCAATCAATCCATTCATGCAACAGGATACTTCAACCCTCATTTTTGCTTCTTGCCATTCTACTTGGATCCTAATGGAGAGGTCATGGAGGGCTTCAGTACATGCATTCAAAGGATGGTACCCGAGCTTGAGGTGAGAGAACTCATTGTGTTCAAATTGGAAATTTACCAAAATGCAAGGGGTAAGTTATTCTCTTGAGACTTGGCCAAGAGAGGAAGAACCACTCAAACCTCACGTATAATATTTGGAGTTTTGGAGTCTCACATGCATGATAAGTAGATAAAAGTTGAAATATGTTTTCACCTTGCTTTCTAACTCTTCAATATTTTATTTTGCAAATGCTTGGTGGCGAATTTGGGGTTAAAATGCCCTAAATCTGCAAAATTTTCCCTCCAAATCTTATGTTAGTCTTGTATTTTATCCAGTTGTGAGGGCAATTGGAGCTTGTTCGAGGCCATACACACAAAGAAGAGGAAAAAGTTAGCTCAGAAACGCCTCAATGACCTTGTCTTTGTGCAATATAATCTTCAGTTGCACAAAAGAAAGGTAGAGGAAACACTAGCTAGTCCACTTGATTTGGATGATATAGATCCTTACAGTGATTGGACATCATATGAGCTACCTCCATTGTTTACAGAGGATGAGATCTATGATTTGGAGAGGTAGACTATAGAGGAGGTGGGTGGATTTGGACTGGATGACATTAAGGAGGATGAGGAGGTTGAGGGTGATGAGTCATTGCTAGTGACAACACCATCTACATCTAGGATGGATGTCAAGTCACAAACAATCGTGCCAAGCAAGGAGGCACAGCCACAGCGGACTCCTAGGAAAGGACCCCCTACCCCTCCCATAGTTTGTACTAGAGCTGCTAAGAAGGGGAAGATGAAGATGTAGACTATTTTGATGTTGTATTTACTTAGAGTTTTACAAAGACAATTTGCTATTTTAAATTTGCTTTAGAGCTACCAACCATCATCATTCCAAATGAGGATTTCATTTTGTATCCAATTTGCATTTAAACATATCTAGACTCAACTTGTTTCTTTTGTTTACTCATTTACTAACTCATTAGATGCATCTCCTCATTGAAGTTTTCAAAAAAATGCATTTCTAATTACTTTAAGCAATTTTTCAAGTTGTTGAGTTTTTTGCCAAGTTTTTGCTGAGTTTTTTTTTAAAGCCTTGGCGAGTAGTTGTTGAGTCTACGTTTTTCAACTACGTGATGATCGATAATCCACAAATTTAAACCTTTTCCATCTTCATTATTAAATGCTAAAAGGAGGTTCTACAACTAAGACATTGTCTGAAAACCCCAGTTGTATGGCCAGCAAAGAGAACACCTAAAAGTTAAAACACCCCCAAAGACCAAAAAATCTTTACAAACACCAAAGAAAAAAATCTAGAAAACAACAATCAAAATACCTTGAATATTTTCACTCCTTTTAAACCCTGATAATGGAAAACTATGAAAACCAATGTGTTTCCTGTGTAAAAACACCAAACCAGCTCAGGAGGATCTTAAACCAACAAAACTAGGGTATTTGACGAGGGTTTCTGTCCTCAATGAATCTCACAAGAACTTTCGATTCATTCCAGCAACATCCTATTATGTATACAACATCTCTAAACGATGCAAATGAGAGCCTCAATTCCCCTTTTCTAACTTTTTGAGAGCTATTTTAGGAAAAAAACATTTTTCTTTTTTTGCAACTTTTTCGAGAAAGTGTTTTTGTTTTTTCATTGCTTTTTGAAAAATTGTTTTTTTTTTCTTTTTTGGTACTGTTGTGAGGTTTTCACACCATCGCCCCATTGCAAATGGGGACCCCCTCTTTTGTCTCCTTCCTATGATTTTCTGAGATGCCCATAATTGGCTAAGGGCTGGTCACCTTGAGTAGCAAACTTGCAAGGGGGGAAAACATCATAAATTGATCAAGTGTCTCAATCAGACTTATTAGGAAAGTATCTTGCCCAATACCATGGTGGAACCCACTGCCTTATGGGGCTAGTTACCCAATACCATGATGGAACCCATTGGTCTATGGGGCAGCTATGCCCAATGCAACACTCAGTTCCGAAATTTAGTAATGAAGTTGCCCAATCAGGAGGTGGAGCCCGATGCCTTATGGGGCCAATTCCGCCCAATACAAGAGAGATCTCCACAAGTACCACAAGACATTGGGCAAAAAATTCTAGGCAAAACAACCTTGGAAGATAGCGTATGGGTTGGGATTGGGTCAGACTTTATTTGGGCCCCTCATAATGAAACGTCTGAACCCATAAGGCCTCTAAATCAAAGCGCCCAGGCCCAAATCCGATCTCAACAATTAAGTATTGGGCACTAAACTCGAGGTGAGATCACAAATTGAAATTTAAATGCTAAAATCAGTTACAAAACTCAAAGCAATTAAGGATCTATATGGATTAATTAAATACAGATCAAGGCTGCAAAACACGATGCAAGCCCTTGTTATTTTATTATTGCCTCGAACTTAACACATGAAGACCTTGCATTTAATGTCCATTACCAATCATAAGGAGGCTCGATCCAATAATAGGTTTTAAGATTCAAATTTTAAGATGGATTGAATTAAATGCTATGGCCATGAATTCAAAACTCGAGGCAGCCTCCATTAAATGAAGATTGCAAGCATTTAAAAACCAATTGCGTTAACAGCTGCCTCATATCCAACCAATTTTCTATATAAGCAGGGCAGTGAGCCTTCATTTCGAAGATCTTTTTCATTGTAAATACAAGGCAAAGGCAGAAATTTGAATTTCCAAGGGTTGTACTTGTGACTGCTGAGGATAACAGAGACCAGTCCCATCATTTTTTTGGGCCTACATCTGCAAATTAAGGCTATACTGGTGTCTATATCAGACGCTCATAATCCAACTTCAGGCTACTTTTGTCAAGGAGATTTTCTTTCAATTCAATTAACCATGACAAAGCGTCAATTTCAGACTGCCACCACCATCAAAATTATGATATTTGAGATCTAGAAGCCTTCACCAATGAATTAAACCTGATTGCAGGCTTTAGACCAAGGGAGATAGCCTGATTCCAGCCTGTCATCATAAGGTTTTAGCATCATTCACTGAGGTTTATTTTCCGTTTCCAGAACTGTATATCAGACCCGATCTTGAATTTTGATCGCATATTTTGGTTAAACATAGATAAAAATCAAGTTGGCATAAGTAGTAGAACACTTAGGAATGAAAAAAAACCAGTTCTTTGAATGTTTTATGGTGCAATAAGTCTAAATTGATCTATTTTGTAGGACTGGTGTAAGTATCAAAGGTTCTGATTTTAATCTTTCAGCTACTACTAATCTCTTTTCCCAATGATTTGACTAAGTCAAAATAGAATCCTAACTATGTTGTTTGCTGCAGGCCCAGGTATGGAGAAAGGAGGTGGACTTCAAAGCCAAAGCCTCAAGCCGAGACAAGAGGTGGCCAAGAGCTGGAGAGTTCGAGTGTAAGCAAGATGTTTCCACGATGGATTGAAGCAGTGGGTACAGGGTTGAGATCAAAGGACATCAAGACCAAGAAAATCACAAATGGTTCCAAAGTGTTGAAGAAAAGATGATACAAAGTCAAGGATGAGATTTGGTTCATGATCAAAGAACACTATAGATAAAATCTTCAAGATGTCAAGACGCGGAAGAAAGACACAAAAAGTTTGGAAAAGAAGACAAGGAGGGAGTGTTATCTTGAATTTCCTTTGGAAATCCAAGATCAAGATGAAGAACTCAATTATCACTAGAAGGCAAGATTCAAGACAAGAACCATTCGAAGAGCAAGAGAGCAAGGGATGAGGAAAGTTCAAAAGGATGAAGCAATTGAGAAGATAAGCCATCACAATTGAAGGCTTAACAATGATTTTCTTTCATCAGAAAGTAAGGGGTATTTATCAAGTTTCTAGATGAGTTTGCTGAGGTGGCAGCCCTTTGCTCAACCAATACAAATATGCCAAGTGTCCCCATCAAGATGATTAATGAGATTGTGTCCAGGTTCATTGAATGTGGAAAAAAGGATAAGGATGAGGAGCACAATCCCAAGGTGATGAGGTGATGTAGGCTCATGTGACCCTAAATTTGCTCATTGGTTGATAAATTTCTGATTGGCCAATTTGAAGCCAAGTGGCATAGGCCCACATGGCCTTTTTTTCTAATTGGCTCTTGGAGGCATTTGAATTTTCTCATTGGTCTACTATTTGGTGGCTTCTTCTACAAGCTCTCTCTTCTCATTGGTCCATTTGTTGGTGAACCTTATCTGGTTGTTATGTATTTGAATTTTCTCATTGGTCTTTGGAAGACAATGTAATTTTCCTATAAGCCCATGATTTGGTGCCCTCATGTAATTGGTTGACAATTTGGCAACCCTAATTAGGGTTTGTAGGGATTAATCCTAGCCCTTGAACTTTAATCAATCTTGGCCCTTCATTGTAATTGAATACCTATAAAAGGCCAAGGTCTCCTCATTTTGTAATTCATTAGCCTTAAATTGGAGTAGAGGAGCTAGAAGGTTGGAGATAGCTTAGAGGATTAGAGTAGGCAAGCTAAGGGAGACACTTGATCAAATTGTTGCTATGATGCTATCAAAGTAATTGACAATTCATTCTTGGTTCTTCATGGTGAATTACTTGATATTGCTTTGAAGTGTTGCATGGTTTCCTCAATCTTTCACTTGGAGTAGATTTCTTTTCATGTTAGATTTCTTTGCTTGGAGTAGATCTTGGCCCTTATTGTAATTGAATACCTATAAAAGGCCAAGGCCTCCTCATTTTGTAATTCATTAGCATTAGATTGGAGTAGAGGAGTTAGAAGGTTGGAGATAGCTTAGAAGATTAGAGTAGGCAAGCTAAGGGAGAGACTTGATCAAATTGTTGCTATGATGCTATCAAAGTAATTGACAATTCATTATTGGTTCTTCATGGTGAATTACTTGATATTGCTTTGAAGTGTTGCATGGCTCCCTTAATCTTTCACTTAGAGTAGATTTATTTTCATGTTGAAGTAGTTTAGTTGAATGAAAGTAATTGTAGATGTTTACTTGATTGACTTGACAAATCCGAGCTACTAGCGTCTTGTTGATTGTAAGTGTGCCTTGTGTGGTAAGCCGGTGATTGAAAATACTTAACTTCAATTGATATTCAATCTTTAGTTTGCATCCATTTGATGGGATTAAAGAGGAGATATTAATTTGAAAACTATTTGAGTATTCCTTAGAAGCTTGCACTAGGTGGGTGGATGTCGTTGATAAAACCACATCTAGTAGAGTCCAAATTCATCCATATTTCCTTTCATTCCTAGTTAGAAGTAGTAATAGAAGTTAAGGTTTAAGTTCAAGTTGAGAGTCCAAGAATTGAAAAGCAAAACTATATTTTCATTGCACATTGTGAAGCCAAATCTTTAGAAGTGCAAGGAAGTTGATGTCCATTGATTGAATAGCGTAAGTCCCCTTAGTGATTCCAACAAATCACATCATTTCACTGAGCGAGTATCCACAGTTAAAGGGAACCTTGAAGTCATTTCATGATCTTACTTTGTAAGCTTAGCATGAGAGATGACCTTATATCAAGAGAGGATTGAATATTCGTTGTTTCACTCTGAAACATCGAGCATTTGATTCTGCATGTTGTAGTGGAACAAAACTCACATCAACAAGTACTTTTTCAAACAAAAAGTACTTTTTGCCTTTCTATTGCTATTTTTTTTAAACAACCATTTTCCACTCAAAAAATAAATACAAAGAATGTTTGAGAAAATGGAATTTTATGCCATTTCTACTTCACAATTTCTCATTGTATGAACTTCATGTTCTCCAATACTCTTCAGCAGACAAAAATCAATTGGAGATTGGGGGCTTGTGGATGGAAACTCATAAGTTTCAAGTGGATAGTGGAGGAAACCCCATTGTTCATATAGAGCAACTTCATCCAGAGGTTGTATTGGTGCTTCAAGATTTCAGCAATTTCAACAGTTTTCCATTGTGTTTGTTCAGTGCTTCATTAATATTGTTGCAATAATTCTAGATGTGTGTTGAGGAAGTAGTTGTTGTTATCAATCTTGTATCAGATCATATTCTATGTATTTTCCATTTGGAAATCAAACAATATTAGTTTGTGGTGTTTATAATGACATTGGTGGAATTCGGATACAATAGTTTCTGTGGGTTTTGCTTATTAATTAGAGTTTGAAGATATTAATTATGCTTCTGTAGTAGACCAGTTTCAGACCTGATTATAGGATGTACATATCAAAAGAATCATTTTCAGTAATGTTCTACAAAGTTCCATTTTAACTTAGCCCTTTTTGTGCAAGAATAGCTAACTAGTTTGGGTGTTTTGGATGAAGTTTTGTATAATATTTGTGAATCTATTTTCCAGATCTAAGAGTGATATTATGTTTTGGGTTGAGGACATTATAGTTTGAGGGTGGCAACTATTACTCGGGGTCAACTCTATGCTAGCCAACCCAAATAACTCTTGCCAAAAAGGGCTGAGAAACCGGCTATCCCAATCACTGACAATGTTCTTTAGCAATCCATGGAATCCAAACACCTCTTTGAAGAACAACTCTACAAAATGAGGTGCCTTATACTCAGATGAAATGGCAAAAATGTGCATATTTGGTCAATCGGTCAACTACCACACATATACAATTTCTACCTTGTACCCTCAAAAGACCAGTAATTAACTTCACGGATATGCTTTCCCACTTCTACTCAGGAATAGATAATGGCTGCAATAAACCCACAAGGAATGCATGCTCTGAGTTGTTCTGGTGACAAGTCATACACTCACAAACATGTCACGAGACATCATCCTTGAAATCCTTCCAAGAGAATCTATTTCTAATCTGCCTATAGGTTTTGAAGTACTTTGGATGTCCTACAAGTGGTTTATCATGAATAGCTCTCAAAATCTTCTCCTTCAACTTCAACTCAAGAACGAAGTAAATTGTGTCCTTATAGTAGATGATATCATCCACCATGTTGTATCTATCACCCTAAACCTTGTCATCCATTAAGTCGCATGCAAAAATTTTTTGGAATACTAAACTAAAAGATGAGCCCTCCAATCAGCCAAAAATTCTGCCAAGGAGCACATAGTGGAATTTTTGGAAAGTGCATTTGCAACAATGTTCTTCTTCCCCTTCACATACTCTATATCAAAATCATAGGCCTGAAGTTTACTGACCCACTTTTGTTGGCGCTTATTTAGATCCTTCTGCTCCAAGAAATATTTCAAATTGTTATGATCTATTCTGACAACAAATTTTGCACCCAACAAATACTACTTGAAATTTTCCAATGCATACATGATGGCAAGCATCCCTTTATCATAGATGGAATATAATCACTCAATAACATGGAGATTCCTACTCTCATAATTAATGGGATGTTTGTTCTGCATAAGTACTACCCTAATCTCCTCACTTGAAGAATCACACTCCAAAACAAAGGCTGAGAAAAATCAGGTGATGTTAAAATAGGACAAGTACTCACTACCTCCTTAAGTTTGTAAAAAGTGTGTTGAGCCTTATGTTGGTTGTCGTTGCACCAGAAGATTGACCTGTTAATGCTCAATACAACCACTAGACTTATATAAGACACGAGAGGTGGTTAAGCCATGTCGTGAACCACCGCTGCGTTGCACAGCTTAAGGAGACAGAGCACACACCTTGCAACAATCTCCCCCAGCACGAGCGCAGGGTTCGAACCTATGACCTCGGCTCTAATACCAATTGTTGGTTGTCGTTGCTCCAAAAGATCGATCTGTTAATGCCCGATACAACCACTAGACTTATAGAAGACATTGGAGGCAGTTACACCACGTCACAAACCATCGCTGTGTTGCACAGCACAAGGAGACCAAGCGCACACACCTTGCAACACCTCATCCAACCATCTGAAAAATTCATTCTTCATGAGATTCCCAAGAGGTGGACCAAGCTATGAAAAACCCTTTACAAACCTATAATAGTTGTATAGGCCATAGAATCCCCTAAACTCTATAGTGTACTTTGTGGGCGCCAATCTAAGATTGCTTATATCTTCTCCTGATGGACCAGGAACTCATTTGCACCAATCGCATGTCCCAAATAAAGAATCTCTATTAATCCAAACTCGCACTTTAAAGCTTTGGTAAATAAGAATTGTGAACAAGTTTAAGCTTTGCAGCAACAATGCCTCTCATCTTAGTAACTTTGTGTGCTTCTAAGGATTCATTTTTCTGAATTTTGCACTACGGTTTCATTGTTCGAGTTAATTTTGTTAAAACCTCTCTTGTGCATGTGGATCTATTTAGTTTTTCAACCAATCAAGAAGCATTCATTATTTAGTTTACTTTGTTGAGTTGCAAATTTTTATCCTTAACAGACCTCATTTGTGAGATAATTTGGATCTTGTGCTCAAACTCTAATAACCAAAAGAAATAGGTCAAAGTTTAATTTTAGCTATTTCCTCACACAAAATCCATTGATGATATTGTAAAGTGTGTGTTAACATAATTCTTGTACATAGCTTTAGGTTTAGGAGAGTGTTTAGTTTTCAAGAAGCATCCATTGCTAATTTGAAAAGTGGTTTATCCTCATGTTTTGTTTTTTTCTTTGTTGTCTCAAAAGAGACATATTAAAATAGTAACATGAAACAAATAAAATGAATCAAAATTTCATTAATACATCAATAGTGCAGAAAGGTATTTGAAGCAACTTCAAACAAATCTAATATCTTGAGCAAAGGAAGAATAAATATAAAAAGAGACAATATAGAGAAGGAAGAATGAGAAATACTTCATCCACAATGTCAAGTCTACATCACATTTAAATGTTCATCAACTGAATATTGAAACTGTCAGCTAACTGATTACCACCAACTCACAGGTGTTGACCCTTTCATATATCTTTGTTGCTATTTCGGGATTCGATTGTGTGTGTTTGGATGCAAAAAAAAATACACAATTGAATCCAAAAACAGCAAAGAGGATCATTATGGACTGTGGATAACTGATAAACTTAATCATTTCATATATTCTTATAATATGCTGAAAATTAGAGAAAGACTAAAAAAAGAAAATATTTATATACCACAAACAATTAGAATACAAAATAGTTCAACAAGCATGTTGAATAGAGGAAAGTTACTATCTCATGTTGAATATGAAATTTATGAAATTTAGTTATAAATAGGCATCTTCATCATTATTATGCTAGGAAGTCCAGTTTGGCTCTGCGGGACCCTGCAACTGGTCCGATTCGAACCGGGTCCAGGTCCGGCGATAGCCTGCTTGTGGGTCCGAATAGGGTTTGTGCCCAAGGCGGTCAGTTCAATCCAGCCGGACCCAATTTGAACCCAAGCCAAGCCAGGCTAAACTTGGCTGGACCATGGGCAGAACCAGGCGAATAAGTGATGCCCAAGTTTTTTTTGTAAATTTAAATAAAATTTGACATCTGGAACCTTAAAAAGTGCTTTTATAATGACTTATGTTGGGTTTTATATCTCATTTGGTGTGCAAATAGATTGTTTTCTCTCGAGATGGAGCAAATAGGTAGTTAAACAAAAGTTTCGTTGAGCAAGTCGTTAGAAGATTGATTTGTGAAGCTTGATCAAGTGTTTGTGCCTCATTCTTACACCTTTGCAAGCTTCTATTGGGTGAAAGAGGTAAGGATTTTTTTCATTTTATTTTGTTTTTGTTTAAGTTATTTTATTTTTTTCATTTCTCTTTATTTGTCCATAAGACCTACCTATTTTTTTCCATTCTCTTGTTTCTATTTTAAATGTGTATAAGATTTCTTGCCATAGGAACTACAATGGCATCTACCTCTTCCTCCATAGGCAATAACGAACAACAAAGTATAGATCCATATTCTGATTCTCCTATGTCGAAGTATGTTGATATTATAAGACCCCTTCCAAGAGGTGGCGCATTTCATTGGAAATGTTGAAGTTGTGATGTATAAAGGAATGGTTCATAATATCGGGTGGTAGGCGATTTGTGTGGACTCCCTAGAAGAGGAGTCAAGAAATGTCCTAGAAAAAAAGGACCTAAACCAAATGAAATAGTATTAAAATATATCACGGAGCATGAAGAAGCAGATGAGAGAGAAGCACTTAGAAAAAATTTGCCAACTAAAACAATCAAAGGGAATGCAATTTTCCATCTTCAAATATTGTGATAGAAGACCACCCCTTTTATCCTACTCTAGCTGAGCTTGAAACTGAAACTCAACCCCACCCATTCCACACAAAAGGAAGAGATCTTTGGAAACTTCATTCCAAAATGAGAGTCGGAACATTACCGACCAAGATATAGCAAGATGCTTATATTAAAATGGGTTTCCTTTCAGTGTTGTTCACTCCCCATACTAGAAGATGTTGACAAGTGTCAATGAAGCTCCAAGAGGGTATAAAGGCCTCGATTAGAGTACGCAACATCTTGTTGGAAAGAGGGGTCAAGGGGGTTGAGGAAGGGATTCATGGATTGAGACAAGGGTATCGATTGTTTCATATGGGTGGAAAGATGCAAGAAATCGTCCCTTGATCAATGCCATAGTGATGTCCCCTAAAGGGGCAATGCTCATGAAATCCGTGGATTGTGAGGGGCAAGTAAAAGATGGACAATTTATTGCTGATACTCTCATCTCTACCATTGAGTCAGTGGGACCTAGAAACGTTGTTCAAGTCATAACGGACAACACAAAGAATTGTAGAGGTGTTCGTTTGTTGGTTGAAGAGTGATATCAACATATCTTTTGGACACCTTGTGCGGTCCACTCAATCTTATGCTACAAAAGATTGAGAATAAAATTGGGTAGATCAAAGAGGCGTATGCAGAGGCTGAGGACATCCAGATGTTCATCACAAACCACCACATGTCTTAAGGAATTTTCAGATTATTCTCAAATTTGGAGCTATTGAAGGTAAGTGAACTTGAACTTGAAGTAGTAATTTAATTTTTAAAAATTAAAGTTAGTATTTTACATTTTCTGATTTTCATAATTTGATTGTGTCATGTGTATTTTTTCAAAAGTTTATCTCTATTTAATTGTATTTTTTTGCTTTAATTTTTATTACAGGCTATTGAGACCCGTTTTGCATCAAACTTAATTGTCTTGAGACGACTTGTGAAAGTGAAAGTGACACTTTGCAATATGGTGATCAGCAATAATTAGTCTCTATGGAGCCAAAGCAGAGCACTGAGAGGGAAATGAAAAATTAAGCAAAGGATATTGGATGACTCATGGTGGGAACCTGTAGAGTATCTCCTTCGCTTCACCAAGCCCATTATGAGATTTCTTTCCTACACTGACATGGATAAGCCTTGCATTGGAGAGGTGTATGATGGTATCGACTCAATGCTTGAGAAGATGAAGAAAATCATATATGACAAAGAGCAAGACCCTGAGAAGACATTCAAACAAATGCAAGCAATTTTTGTAGAATGATGGAACAAGATGATCACTCCTCTACATCTTCTTGTCTATGCATTGACACCAAAATATTATAGCAACCAATATCTTGATTTGCGGGAAGGCTTCCACCATATAGAGATTTAGAAGTGTTTGATGGGTACAAGGCAACACTCCTTAGACTCTTTCTTGATGATGATATGTGAGATTTGATTATTGATGAGTTCATAGAGTTTGTGAATGCAAGAGGTCTAAGTAATGATACTCTTCGTCATCGATTTAGGAAGGATTCTCATAGTTGGTTGTAATGTCCTTTCTAGTTTCCTTAAATAAATTCCCTGCAAAACCATCATCAGTAGAAGATAATATATAATATTCGACCCATTATCTCTATATTCAAAGTTAGTACGGGAAATTTGATCCTAAGAGCTGCCTCTAGGTCGGGCTTCACAGGATTCCAAGTTCTCCGCTTGAAGGATATAGGATCCATTCTAAGAAACCTGGACTTTTGGCACGTCTTCCCATAGAGAACTACTCCTAAGTAACCCTTTATCCCTATATTCTAAGTTAGTGAGGGGGATTTGATCCTAAGAGCCGCCTCTAGGTCGGGTTTCACAGAATTCCAAGTTCTCTACTTGAAGGATATAAGATCCATTCTAAGCAACCTGAACTTTCGGCACGTCTTCCCATAGAGCACTGCTCCTAAGATTCTCTTCGAAACGATAAACGTTATCCAAGCCTACGCATATGCATATGACTAGTATCAGTATATATACTGCCTACATGAGATTATAACAATCTTGAGACTAAAGAAACTATAACAATTCCCATTAGTCCCCTCTAGATATAGGAATCAATCTTTAATGAATATAAGATTCGTTCTCTGTGATTTCTATATCATCATCCTAATTAGTGAGCATCCATATTAATGTATAAGTATTAGTTGAATTAACATTGATTATAAAAATCAGAGTATAAGCCTTAGAATTATCCATTTGCAATTTAAAAATCAGAATCACATATATTTCTGATTTACAGATTAACCAATTCCACATTATATATACATATACATATATGTGTGTGTGTGTGTGTGTGTGTATCACACACACACACACATATATGAATATATTATAATTGACAAGAATTCCAGTATTATATATATAAATAAATACTGATTTCATTCTTATATATATATATATATAACTTAGTATAATACATATATAATCTTGACTACCTTATTATTATCATTTATAAAAATATACTAGATTATATAAGGATTCTTTATCCTTAATAGAATTCAGATAAATCAGTGTTATACATTGATTGCTTGCCGACAATACATATGATCCTTTTAGTCTTTCATAGTACAATATTCTTTGACCTCTGTCTCCTGATTAATCCCAAAATATTTCTTCTCCGAATATATTTATCATACTCTCTCCTCCTACGCTACGTCCTCCAACCCTTCACGTAATAGGAATGGGCTCCTTAATGATTCTTATGGTGGGAGGAATCGATTACCATATATGAGAAGTGTCGCCATCTAAGACAGTGGAGATTTATAGATGGTTGATTGTGTTTAATGTCCTCCCATTATCAATTCACACTGACCACTATTCAAAACATTGCACATCTTATTCACTAATAACGATATTGTATTTCATTTTCATAATCATTGCTCCTGTAGTCTTGTAATTACTTGCAGTTACAATCTGTCATTTGTTAGTTCTGGCCTTCTCTCTACTCATCGATATATCTATATTACTAGTTGTCATCTATATAACAATTTGATATTAACGATGAAGTATAAGGCACTCAGTACAAGTCAATATTCTTTTTGGTGTTGATTCTTTGTCTTCGACTTGTAATATCAATTTAAGTAGCAAGTCTAATGCATTGGTTTTCTTATGAATATTGTCATTGTTAGTTATTTTATATATTAATGTTTTAAACTTAGTCTCTAGCTTGCATTTATGACATTTCTGAAGACTTATATAAAGGAATATATGTTCATCATAGCTATGAGAGAAGTCTTCATATTAGTCTGTGATATATAATATGTACATTTGATTTTGTCAAATGATTCCTTGATATTAAGCTCATTAATATTTTGATTTATAATCTTGATTTTATTATTATTTTTTATTCTTTCTAATTTAAAATTTAAATATTATTATTATCTATTATTAAATCCTATTTTGGAAAGGGGACATGCGTTTCCTTTAACACAAGCAGAATGAATACAAAGAAGGGGAGTCACAGATGTGGGATATCAATGCAAAGCATAAGGACTTGGATGCTTCCACTTCTCAGCTTGTAGTTGCTGAATTGGAGGAATTGGTGCAGCTGATCCCATTGGCCTTGGCACTATTTGTGAATTAACTAATGCCATTGAAGAAGAAGATGAAGAAGAAGAAGAATTCATTATGCTTAGATGATTGAAACTTAGTATGAAGTTCCAATTGTTGCAAGTTGAAACAATGATACTTGAACTTGATATTATCATTTTAATATTTTGATGTTGAACTTGAAGTATATGATGCTATGATGGTATGATCATGATTCTAGGATTATAAGTTTATGGTGTTTTTGTTGTTTATATGATATTATGTGACATTCTAATCTAATTCATGCTTATAGGCTGCATATATATATATATATATATATATATATGCCATGTTTTGTACTAATAAACCCAAACCCCATTTCAAAAAGTTTCTGTACCAGCGAACCAGTTCTTCGAACCTGAACTGGCAACTTAGTTATTATGCCTATGTTTTCTTTTCTGATTAAAAGGAACATTTCAAATAGCAAGACAATGACAGAAATAATTTTGCCATTCCAAAATGCAGAACTAAATTTTGGGTATTTTGATTAATAAAAATTCATATAAATGCTTTCAAATCTACTTCAGTTTCTTGTGCCCTTGCATTCAGTGAAATGATCCTTGAGCTCGTTACCAAAGGGAGGGGAATCGGAGGATATTGGCCTAGAATTATATGGCTGATGAAATTCAGAAAGAAACATGGACACTATTCCTCAGGACACAATAACTGAATTCATTAAGCAAGTGAATGGTGTGGAAAATAACTCACCTCATCAAGGGGTAGCCTTCCCCAGAATGAATATAGCTTAGATTATCCACTGGCTCATCCACTCTTACTAACTGTCCATTTCCTACATACTCAAATTTATAATTCTATAAGACAGCATGTTAAAATAAATACTCATGGATCAAAAATTAAATGATATAGGGAAAAGGAGTGTTTTTCATCATAAAATGCAACTCTCCTTTCAGAAATAGTGTTGTGGTTCCAAACATACAACCTAAAGTCAAAATGATCTATGCACTCAAATATTTTTACTGGGTTTATAGAACACCTAAAATTGATTGTCAGGGATGATAGAATCTGGCATAAAAGGATGCAGCAGATTGAGCATACTTGCAGCAGTTAATTCACGATCAAATGATGGGATTCTGCTAAAATTCAGTACAGACTTTGAGTCAAGGTATGAACGCAAAGCTACTGCGGATGCATGCCGTTGGGAATCAAATTGATGATGATCAGATATTCCTTCAGAACAATTCAATCTCATATCAGGTAACCTTTCAGCTTGACTTTCCTGGAGAGGGTTTTGGCCTGTCTTGGCCTTTTTTTCCTTAGGAGAATCAAGGTCCGTTTCTACTTCAGATTCACCATTGTTGGGTGGACCCAATTGTTGTTTCCTTTTTGTACGAGCTCTCCTATTTTGGAACCAATTATAGACATTAGTTTCAGAGATCTGACCATGCTCTGAAAGCTCAGCAGTGATCTCCTTTATCTTCTGTTTGCTTGGAGTTCCATTTCCTTGATCAAATATATTCTCAAGAATTTGAAGTTGCATCTGGGTTGGTGTCCAACGCTGCCGACCAGTCATCTTATGGCCTGCAATAGCCATCATTGAATCATACAGAATAGGATTCCCTAACCTGTAGCCTGCAAATAAATCAATCACACTATTCATTTATCATTTATGTTTTAAATGTAATTACAAAAAAAAGTCATGCAAAGACTGAACTATAAAAATAAAATTTTGGGACTTTCAGAGATGATGCCAATACAATGCATATACATTGTGATTGAACCACGATTTAGCTTCATAATGAAAATTGGAAATGTCTACCATGCCATACATCTTCTGGAACATATAGTTGAAAATAAGAACAGTGAAATAACACTCTGAAGGAATTCTTCAAAACATGACTGTAACGTGTAACCAAGTGAGAAATGCTCTAACCTGAGAGTTCTTCTATATAAACCTTAAATCGTAAACTCATCAAAAATGATATGATCAATGAAATCAAACATGATGAACTACTATTTACTATTTATATTTAAAATGGAAACCCAGTAAGATATTCATTTTCTTTGAAAATTATACAATCATATTAGAAGAAAAGATATTAACATAGAGGAATGCCTATAAGGATCAAACTAGGCATTCAGTTAGTAGACATCAGAAAAGAGATGCTTTGAGCTGTGGCGAGATACATTCTTCTAAGCCTGAACTTTGTATAAAAGCAAAAGTTCTGATATTTTATCATGAACATGACAGTTGGATGGTATGACCAACATGAGAGACATTCACCATTAAATTAAGCTTCACATGGATTATAGTTATCAGATATGCTAGATGCCAAAGAGGAATGTTTGGATTGACAGATTATAAGGAAGCTAAAAAATTCCAAAGATGAGACAAAAAAATTTATAAAAGCTAAAAACATTAATTTGCAATATAAGAAAATCTATAAGCTTGAAGAGAGGTGCAACTTTCCTTGTGAGGTTCTAAAAGGGACCACACTTGTGCAGTGGTGAGATTGTTCTCATGCATTGGTTGCTGTCAAATCTCACCCCTCATAGTCAATTAGAAGATTTTCCTCCTTTCCTGACCTAGTACTTGGGATATGGAGCCAATTCAGCTTGCTTTGCATGATCTTAGAGACTCCCTTTACATTCTCAGATGAATGAAGAAAGTTGACAGCTTGTGCCATTTGCTCATGCTGTTCAATGATATGAGTCATCATATTACTTACATTGTTCACTTTTTTTCTTCTCTCTTGTTTATTGATGACATGAGTGAGACCAATAAGACCGATTTCTAGACATGGATTGTGAGCATCAATATCAGAATAAGCTTTAGAATCTCATGAAGAGACATTAGAAATTTAGAAGCAGCTTTCAAAGCCACAGTAGGAGAGAAAAAGGATGGGAGTTGTGAGGCCCCTTTCCCACTATATAGGAAGTGTCATTCTTATGGAACAATATAGATTCAAGGTAGGAATTAAGGGGCTCTGTGCATGGCTATTAGTAGATGGTCCAATAGCAGGGGATGCAGACATAGGAGACTTTGGGTATGCTGATATCACCAGGATAAATGCAAAAGCAAGTAAAGGTAGAGGCCAAGGATGCCTTAAGCATTAAGACGGTACTTTTCTCAAGCAAAGTAGATAATATTGATGAGCATATTTGCGGAAGTAAATTTCTGAGATTCATCTCAATAACAAGGATAGATGTCATAAACTAAGTTAAATTAATTTCCTTAGGATGGTGTGTGTTGGAGTAACAAAGAGTGGCGAGGGCTCAACTCGCATGACCCATTCAGAAGCATTGTCATCATGTTCAATTGGAATATGCTGTTGGGAGTTCTTCTCCAGGCCCTATTCCATCTTCATTTGGGTGTCCTAGCAGGTAGGAGTGTTCTAAGTTCTTACATTTGTTGGCCTGCCTTTTTGGTTGTTGATTCTGGCAGTGTTTTGAACTCTTGAGCTCCTCCTAAACCTCATATCTGCTGAAAAATAATTGTTAAATTGATGCTTTTTCTTTGGATGTGACTGTGAGATACAATATAATCTTTCAGACTGTAGAGATGGGGAGCTTTAAGCAATCAAAAACAGCTTGAATTTTCCTATGCAAGTCGAGTCTAGCAGGTTGGTGGTTTTGAGTGGTGGGATGCTTATAGACAGGTATTGAATCTGCTTAGCTGTGAGAGAAGCACCTCTGGGATTTTGCCTACCTACCTCTACAAACATAAGTAGATCATTTGTATTTTCATCAAGCCTCACCACTCCATAATTTAAACAGCCAAGCTCTGTATGGTAACACCAAGTTTATCCCATTTATGTCTGACCTGAATGGATATGAAGCTCTTGAGAATATTTGATTTGATCCCTTGAGGCAGCTGGGTAATTTTTTATAGGCACTGATCTGTAGGAGGCCTTTATAGAAAAACCAAAGGAGCTATAATAAGGGGCTTCTGCAATGATATCATTCATTCACTATTGTGAAATGATCAGAAAGGAATGAAATCGTTATAATATAAGTATCGCCAACACCATATAAATACAGAAAAGGAGTGAAAGATGGGTAGATTGTGTAATACATACGAGAGATTAAGGAAAATAATGGAATATATATTGAGGAGGGGGCCACACCTAAAGAATTATATGGTCACAAGAGAGAACAATCCACATACTATACATTTAAAAACCACAAAAGTAAGGTGTACTAGACCCAATTAAGGGCTACCTATTCTGAATTAGGTGATAAGTCAACATGGGAAGGAAACTAAAGCTGAATAGCAACAAGGAATACATAACAAGTTCAAATTGTAAGAGGGGACTTTGGCCCTAGAAGAAAAAGATAAATAAAAAGTGGGTTGGCAAGTGCATTGGGAATATGAAAGTGTGAAAAGCTGAAACAATAACAGTGTGGGTGTATTTATGCGAGCCAATGAATATCATGTGGTAGTGGAAGTTGTTTCAAAAAAAAAATAACACTAAATGTGAGGGCTGATTATATTCTAGGAGACATTTCTGAGGCTACCTTGACTTGGAAGGGATTGGGGACTTCATTTAGGCAGGAGTAAAGAATTAGCTTTAGCTTTGGTGGGATGGATAGAGCATGTTTGCCACTTAATTGAATCTTCTTGATCAGTACTCAATGTGAACATTGTTATACATAATCAAAAGTTTGACCAATGTCATGTATGATATTGAACATCTGCAAATGAAAAATAACCTTCACCAATGACATCCATCAGTTATTTCCTTCAAGATCAATTTTAAGTAAATGATAGCTTGGGAATCACCTTTAATCTACAGATTGGCATATCCCATACTTGTGACTAGAACAATACTGTCATAATACACAATAAGCTCTGATTAAGATAATTTGTGCCATTTGATCTCAATAGATGTGATAAGAGATCACAAAATGATTAGGACCAAGAGATTAGATGTTCTCTAAGGTTGGTAGAGCAAAGAGAATGGAGAAGTGAACTACAAGAGCCTAGAGGTATACAAAGGGACAGTAGTAGTAAAAATTCAAAAACCAAAGTCCATCCCAAAGCAAAAGTTAAAGTCAAATCGTTAGTCACAGTCCTAGTTGGGAGCAACGATATTAAAACATTCAACCCACTACAAATAATAATATGAAGGAAGAATGGGTGGAAATAGCTAGACGTCTTCCATTATCAAACAAAGAGTGTGTCAACCTTGCAAACCCAGCTTAATAAAATGAATCAATACAATGTCCTCTACATAAGGAGCGTATTCATCTAGAGACAAAGTTCAAAGACTCCTTCACAATCAGAGAGTGAGGAGCATATGAGAGCAACTTTTGAGGCATCAAAGAGTAGATGATAGAAGAGGAAAAAACCAAGCTAATAACTCAAAGTCTAAGGGTTGGAGTGTACAAAAGAGAACTTGAAGATTGTGTGGAACACTAAAGTTGAAAGAAGGGTAGAGTATTCCTACATGTTTGAAAGTTGCCAAAAGTGTACTAGAATGTTTGAATTAGATCTTTCTAAGGATCAAATTCTGAAATGATAATCGATTAATATTCAGTGTTAAACAAAGGAGAGGAGTACTCCTTAAAAAGCAATTACAAGATCTTTCCATAACAAAAATGATTGAGAACTGAAGGCAGAATAGAAAGTTACTAGAATAACTAAATAGTTTAAAGAACAGAGAGTTACTAAAAACTAACTGGCTGACTTAAAAGAAAGTTACATATATAACCATTATACTAAATATTACAATATAATTTTAATACCCTCCCTTAATGATCATTGTACTAACTACACTACAAAAGATATAATCTGCATGTCATTTGGCCATGAATGCATAGAAGGTTGACTCCTCTTCAAAATGTTCTGCGATGTGAGCCTGTTGTTGAGACCCTCCCTTGTTGGACTTCTGATCAACCAACCTCTTGTTGCTAAACTTTTGTACATGACCAAGTACAAGAACAAATTGAGTGCCTTCCAATATGATGTTGGGTAACCAAGCCATCCCTCCCATTATCCAAAGATGCAGAAATCGAGATTAGCTTCAAAAAACTTTGATTTTTGTTGATAAAAATTGGCAAAAAACTTGGAAACTATGATTTTATAAAAAATCCTTAAAAGAAGTTGTTGCAAAACAAGACCATGATTTTGTGGAAAAATAATCAAAACCTCAATGCAATGCTGAGATCACACGATTTTGTGAAAAAATCGTCAAAAACCTTTGTTTTGTGGAAAAATGCTAAAAACCCACAATTTTCAAAAATCGTCCAAAACCAAGAAATCCACGACAAAGAAAACTGTGATTTTTGGGAAAAAATCATACAAAAACCCTCCATAATTTTCAAGGAAAGCATGCAAAACCAGCCATGATTTTTTGAGGAAAAATCATTCAAAACCCGCCAAGCAAAACCCTTTTAGATCAGAAAAATCACAATTTTGGGGGGGAAAAACGTGCAAAACCGTCTAAAGATCAAAAAAACCAGCAACCCTTGGTCACAAGAATAGAGAGCTCTTGTAGACCTTCAAAAACTTCACTTTTCTGGTGGAAAAACGGTAAAAAAACTTCAGAAATGACTTTTGTTTTAAAAAAACGCCAAAAACATAAACCCTCAATGTTATTTTAAAAAATCGAGCAAAAAATATTTTACAAATTTCCTTACGAAATATTCAGGAAAAACCATGAATTTTATTCTATAAAAAGATCTGCCAAAAAAACCCACAATTTTTGTTTTTGAAAAAATGAGCAAAAAACTTCTAGAAATTTCCTCGAAAATTCTAGGTAATTTAACCACGAATTTTATTACGAAAATTTGTCAAAAACCAACCTGTGCTCTAATACTATAAAATGATAATCAATTGATATTCAATGTTAAACAAAGGAGATGAATACTCCTTACAAAACCAATTACAAAATCTGTCTATAACGGAAGTGATCGAGAACTAAAGACAGAATAGAAAGTTACTAAACTAACTAAACAACTTAAAGAACATAATGTTACTAAAAACTGACTGACCGAAAAGAAAGTTACTTACATGACCATTATACTAAATATTACAATATTATTTTAATAAATTCCAAGCACTAAATCTACATCAAGGCAAAACTATGGTGATTCCACTACCAAGCTCTAGCGTAAAAAGGCGAAAGATGCCTAAGTTTATAAGAGATGGATCAAAGGATACAATAAAACACTATAAGACTTTTGAAACCATTTGGATAGAAAATAGTAAGAATGACAAAGACTATTGGCCACAATCCTCTCTAGCCACCCTAAGAGGTTTAGCCATCAATTGCTACACAAAGATTGAATGAGCCTTCCAAAATACATGGGAGAAATAACAAAAGGCTTTTGAAAAGGAATTCAAACTACTTTGAGATGACAACGAAATTGTAGCAGAAATCCACAATACCAAGCAAGGTAACCATGAAAGTGTAAGAGCTTATAATTATAGACTCGAGAAATTACTTGAAATATTAAAAAAATAACCTACAAATAGTTTAGAGAAAAGATGGTTCATTGAAGGTATAACTACTTCCTTAAGGAAAAAGATGAAAGCTGCACCACCATCATTATGCACAATTTTTTATAGTAGAGCAATGGAAATAGAAAGGATAAGATGTCTTCACAATCCAAAAGAAAAATGGATAAAAATGATAGCTTGGATGGATGCAATGATGTCAATCTAAAATAGTACAAGCATTATGGAGAAAGCATGCTTTGGATGATGAAGGAACTAAAGACGGAAAAAGAAATTAACAAAGAATTTAAATAACCATAGTTCGCAAACTTGGACTTGGCGAGTATTTGGCAAGCCCAAAAATTTGAACTCAGCAAATACTTGACAAAAACTCGGCAACTTAGAAAGTACTAAAAATTAAAATCTCTTAAAGAAACTTTTTTTTTGTTAAATTCAGTTACAAAATGTATCAAATTAAAAATTGACATCTCGAAAGAGAAAATGCAAGGTCTTATAGCCAAAACATGTGAAAAAATATTTTAACCAGCATTTTACCTGCATTGACAATTTTACCCATGTTTTTTTGCGTCTATAAAAATGTGAGAGTTAAACTTGTGAAAACTCGTTCAGCAAAAAAATAGAGTACTCCGCAACTCGGAGAGTACTCGCAAAGTTTGCAAACTATGTAAATAAGTATGGCATAAAGATTATACAAGCGAATATCACACCAATGCTAATTGTTACAAGAGAATGTTTTGTGATATTTGTCACATTATGAGAGATTCGACAAAAAAGTGCCATACAATCTATTGAGTAAGCATACACAAGAAGTATTTACACAAGGAAAGCAATTCCCTCTACCGATCACACCACCGAAGCCACAAAATAGATTGAGCACATCTCCAATTGACTAACAAAATCAAAGAGGGGGATGTTGGATTCAAATACAGTACACCTCCAAAAGTCATCCCATTATCCAATGTCAACAATGTAGTAAATGGGGACACTTGGCTAGAGATAGTCATAGAAACCAAAACAAAATAGCACTACTATATAAATGGTGTGGACTTAGAGATCATGATAATGTTGGATATCCAAAGCAAAAGGCAATGATTAATATAATTGATGTAGAGAGACACAATAAAGTATTGACCATTACTTGAGCCCAAGCAAAGCAAGTTGTGTACCTGGACTCATGTATTGAAAAAACAAAGACTTCGTGAAGCAAGAGCTAAGGTGAAGCATGCTATGAATAATGAGTGTCACCACTCAAATACAAGTGCTAGTATAGTAATAAATCAATTGCAATCCAATAAAATTAATGTACGAAAAGTACTTCAAACCATCATACCAATTAGAGTAATGGATTATTTACTAAGTATTCCCGAACTCATAAATGTTGTAACTAATGAAGATCCCATAACTGAACTTCCATTGTTGAGAGACTAAGTGATGATTCAATGTTATCGACAATTAACATGGCTAAGTGTAGTGTCCCCTTGTTGAAAAAAGATTTATTAATAAAATTAAAATATTATAGAATAAAAATAAAATATGATATAAAAAAAATTTCATTAAGTTTAGTCAATGGTCAAAAGGCATGAAATGAAAAGTTGTGAGTCCCTCAAACATGAGATATAAAAGGGAGAAGAGAACTTCATTTAAAAGGGGATAGGGAGGAAGGAAGTGTAATGTCCCCTTTTCTATCCCATTAATTCATGATTGTCATTAGCCCATTTTGCCTTGGTCCCGTGAGCTAGCTAGGACTTTACAGGGATCAAAGGAAGATTTGGCCTAGACAATTCCAGTTTCAGGCCAATCGGAGTTGATTTAGTAGGGTTTCCAAATACTTGCTATTTATAGTAAGTCAACACTGGGCTCAATAATTTTGGCATTTCAATAATGGACTTGGAGTGTCTCACCGAGACCTTTCCAACGAGCTATCACACATGGTTTTCCAAGTCCGATTGATAATTTATTTTAATGCATGAAGATTAAATAGTTTATAATAAAGTGACTATTAAATTTAAGTACATTTTTTTAGAAGTCACTTTATTATTAAAAGAACATTTTATTCACTTAAGTGGGAATGATATTTTAAAGGGAAAAGTTATTTATCCCACATTCAGGGAAATGATATTTTAAAGGGAAAAGTTATTTATCCCACATTCATAGGTCAATTGAAAAATCTCTAAGAAGAAGTTATAAAATAAAATGAAGAGCTCATTCTTCAACATGCTTGGATAATATATGAATTTGGCGAAATTGTGGAGGTTTTTCTCTTGAGGGTTTGGAGGACAAAACCCCTCTATGCTAGAATTCTTCTCGCTGTTGAAAGACACAGTCAGAAGAATTATTGAGCAAATCGTTCTAAGAATCATATTGATCTTACAAGCTTCAGATTTTAGCTAAGGAAGGGTACCATCAAGTTCCAGATTTTTAGCTAAGGAAGAGTTCGATTAAATTGCAGATCCTCAGCTAAGGAAGGGATTGAGCAAGTGCTGGAGACATCATAGGAGATTCTGGAAGAGTATGGACAGATTTACCAGTTGCTGTTACATTATATCTGCTGGGTCATACATTACAAGCTGAATGAATCAAGTTAGTAGCTGAATACAGAGATTGAATGTATAGAGAAGGTTTGATCTGTATTGGAAGAAAATTATAGAATTCTGGAAACTAGTGGTTGCAGATCCTACACTCATTTCTTGCTGGACATACCAGTTTGCTGCTGAAAGGTGGCATCTAGGGTTGGATAACTTGAAATTGCAGACTTACAACTCATCAATCTCAATCGTGCCCTAGCTGTGATGGGTATGTCAAAGTGATTGTAATTGAATATATCAGACTTGTCCTTGGAATTATTTACAAAATCAGTTAAGTATTGGATGCTCAAGTGAATGATCAACTTTTCTTGTCCTATGAAAGATTATCAAGATAGTGTGAATTAGTTTATTGTTGATTCAGTTTGTGTAGCTGCTTGCAATATTATTTCAGTTATTAGTTACCAGCTGTGTCTTGTTGAATATATTGCATTATTATTTTTACATCAACTCAAACAAAAAATAACTAGAAAAAACAAGAACCAGTAGACCAACTTGATAGCCAACTATGTGACAAAATTACATTGGGACAAAGGGAACAAAATCTGTCTAGAATAGTGGGTGTTCTTAGAGTGGTATCAGAGCAGTGGGTACGATACATAATGATTAGACAGTGACATGACTGATTGGTGTGTACAACCATTGTCGCATCATTATGATACATGGAGAAACAAGGCGTTACTGAAAATAAGGCAAGAAGAATAGAAGGGATCCAGGAGAAGAAAGGTTATATAATATGCTTGAGGCTTTACAGCTAGGGCAGCAACAAGCGGAACAAAGAATACAGGAACAAAACCAGCGCATGGATTTGATAATGCAAATGGTGGCTAGACAATTAGGAATGGATGTTAATGGTGGGAACAATGGACCTAACAACGGTGGAAAAAATGGAGGAAATAATGGTGGGAACCATGGACAAACGGAGGTAATGGAGGTGGACAAACTGCTGATAATTTTGGCCATGCAGCAAGACCAGAGAGGACAGTGTGTTCGAGGCCACTTATACCCACTTTTCCCCCTAGAGTTCCGGTACAACCAAAGAACAAGCCACAAATTACGGAGTTACAGGAACAGTTTCAGAGAGATTGGGAAGATGGAGGAGAAGAATTCCGGGTAGCTATCTCTTTTAGAGAATATATGGATGTTAGGTTGAAGCATTTGCCTCGCACAAGTGGTAGGGGACAGCATAGTGAGCTACAAAAGAAAGTGGGCAAGCTCACATTACCCTACTACGATGGTTCAAGGAGGACTACTCCCAAAGCATGGGTGCAGATAGTTGATACTTCTTTCTAATTGAGTCCAATGTTGGAGGAGGAAGCCATTAAATTTGCAGCGTTACATTTGGATGGCTAAGCACACGAGTGGTGGCATCATGGCATGGTCACCATGGGGTATGACCAGATTACTTCATATGTGGAATTCACAGAGAGTTTAATTGATCGTTTTGACAAAAAAGATCTGGAATTACACTTCAAGGGGTTGCTCAACCTAAGAAATGGGGTTTAGTTGATGCATTTATATCAGAGTTTCAGAGGTTGTCGGTTCTGGTTACAGATATTTCACAGAGGAGGCTATTGGTTTTGTTTATGGATGGTTTGGCGGAGCCATTGAAGGGATGGATCAAGGGCCTTAATCCTTCAACATTGTAGGAAGCCTACAAAAAGGCAAGGGATATGAAACCTTCATCATCAAAGGATAAATTTCATTCAAAGGGTTTTTCTCCAAAAAAGGACAAAGATAAGAAATATTTTTAGAAGGATTCTCATCAGCAAAAGAAAGATTCAAACTGTTTGGACAATGAGCAGTTACATGATCTTAGGAAAAGGAAACTATGTCTCCATTGCAGAGAGCCTTGAGATCCTTCACACAAGTGTTCCGTCAAAGCAAAAGCGGCACAAATTGAGTATTTTTCAGCTAAGGAGTCAACATTAGAGGATGCAGAACAACAATCTGATTGTGAGGGCAGCGATGAGGAGTGTAATACGGGGGCAGCAAGTTATTACATTGGTGGACACAAGGGCTACCCATAATTTTATCTCAAAGAGATTGGTCAAGAAGATAGGGCTTCAAACTGAGGGGAATGAGGGCTTCAGAGTTATAGTGGCTAGTCGACATAAGTTACGGAGCACTTGCATGATTACTGATCTACATATGAGGATGGGAGACTATGACATGGTGGGAAAATTTTATGTAGTCAACATGGAAGATTATGATGTCATTCTTGGCATGCCCTGGATGAAGTCTCTCCATGAATTCACTTTTAACTTAGACAAGATGGAGATGCATTTTGAGTACCAAGACAGGAAAGTAGTACTTGGAGCTTTATCAAATGGTGGACTTAGGGTGGTATCACTCAAGAGAATGGAGCGGTTATTCTGACATCACGAGATAGAGTGGGCAGTAGAGTGTCTTATTATGCCTACAGTTTCAGATCAGCGGGTAAAGAGTTACCACCTAGACATATAGGAGATTATAGTGAGGCACACCAGGGTGTTTGACAGCATTCCACTTGGAGTTCCTCCAGAGAGAGGCATTGAGCATGTGATAGAATTATATGAAGGATCTAAACCTGTGATCACTACTCCATACAGACACCCAAAGAAACACAAGGACGAAATTGAAAAGGCAATTAAAGAGTTATTGGAGTAGGGACATATTAGGCCTAACAAGAGCCCATTTGCTTCAATTGCAGTTTTAGTGAAGAAAAATGATGGGACTATGCAAACGTGTATTGATTACAGGGTCTTGAATAAAAAGACAATCAAGAACCGGTACCCATTCCGCGGATAGACAAGCTCATACATGAGTTGCATGGAGCCTGTTATTTCACTAAGATAGATTTGAGTTCTAGTTATCATCAGATCAAAATGAGGGCCAAGGATATCAAGAAAACAACATTCAAGTGTCATTACGGCCACTTTGAGTTTTTGGTAAATCCATTTGGGCTTACCAATGCCCCTACCACATTTCAGGACTGTATGAATCGAGTATTCAGGAGACAATTGAGAAAATTTGTGCTAGTCTTCTTTAATGACATCTTGATATTCAGTAGAACCTGGGAGGAGCATTTGTAGCACTTGGAGGAGGTTCTAAGTATCTTGGAGAGCGAGTCCCTATTCACCAAAGAATCAGAGTGTGAATTTGGGATGACAAAGCTTCTATATCTTGGACACATCATTAGTGCAGATGGGGTGAGAGTGGATCCAAAGAAGATTCAAGCCATCGTTGAGTGGCCAACACCGACTAATCTCTCAGAGTTGAAGGGATTCCTTGGTTTGTGCAGATTCTACAAAAGATTTGTCAAGGTATTTTCACGAATAGCAGCTCCATTGACAGATCTCACTAAAAAGGGAGCATTTGAGTGGTCAGATTTAGCACAGCAGTGCTTCGAGCACTTCAGACAGGTGATGTCATCTTGTCCAGTGCTATCTCTTCCAGATTTCACCAAACCATTTGAGGTACACTGTGACGCTTCAGGGGATGGGATTGGTGTTGTGTTGATTTAGGAGAAATACCACATAGCTTTTGAGATCAGGAAATTGAGAGGGGTGGAAAAGAGCTATTTTATCTATGATCGAGAGATGTTAGCCATTATGCATGTGTTTGCCAAGTTCAGGTCTTACCTAGTTGGGGGCAGATTTGTGATTAAGACAGATCATAATAGCATCAAGTACTTCATGAGCCAAAGAGATCTTAATGACAAGCAATAGAAATAGATAACTAAATTACAAGCCTATGACTTTGACATTGAATATGTCAAAGGAAAGAAGAATGTGGTGGCGGATGCACTCTCATGAAGACCACACTTGTCTTCATCTGCAGTGATAGCAGATGATTGGAGGGAGTTGATTTCATTGGTAGTGATAGCAAATGTCACCAAGTTCCCCTGTATGAGGCTAGGGTTCAGTTCCATTTCCGGTTTTGGTTCTAGTCGGGTTCTGATTCTGATTTGGTTCTCCTCTAGGTTCGACTTGGGTTCCTATGGTTGGAACCCAAGTGCCCGGGTTGCACCTGAGCCAAACCTAGGCCAAACTTGGATGTACTCGTGGCTGTAGGTGCCAAAAAATAGGCCTCACATGCCTTAAAAGACTATTTTGGACCCTAAAAAATCCATCTACAAATACATTTTGAGACTTTTGCAAATTATGAATATGATACATGAGGTATTTTATTGATAATTTTAGTGTCAATTATGGATTTATGAGTATCATGCTTCTAACTTATTATTATGGTCACATAGGTATGACCACGCTCCACGCCTAATGTTACCCAGCATGGAGTGTGGTTCAAATAAAGTTGAACCAAATGTTGACCTTGATGCCTATGATCATGATGAAGATTAATATGAATATTAAATATGGCTTGTAATTTGAATTTTCACTGTGTAATGGTATTTTGAGACTTTTACAAATTGTGAATATGATGTATGAGGTATTTTATTTACAATTTTATTGACATTCATGGATTTATGAGTATCACACTTCTAACTTATTATTATAATATGTTTGAAGTTTTGAACATGTATGATGTATATATAAATTATAATATATCAATATATATGTATGTATACATACATACATAGATATATGTATGTATGCCGAACCCGAACCCGAACCCAAGGAAAAAAAATTGTCGAACCTGCAAACCCAATCCTATATCCGAACCAGGATTGATAACTTAGATTTATGATGGCATGTACTCTGCGGTGGAGAAAAAAAGAGCAAAAATAGAAGCCAAGGAACATGACTCAACATAAACATTTTTCAAATTTGTGCAGAAGATAAGGAAAAAGATGACTACGCCCCTGCATCTCTTAGCATTTGCTTTGTTGCCAAAGTATTAAAGAAAAGAGGTACTTTTATTGCAGAGGAGGATGGCACCATATAGAGATGAGGAGGTTGCTGCTGACTATAAAGTTGTATTTAGAAAGACATACAGATGAAGAAATCCAGCCCAAGAATATAAGAACACTTGAGCTGATTCTTGTATAATTGGAGTGAAGTATGATAGATTGAGTTTGTTGTAGAGAGTAAAGTAGGTGTGGCTGACTAGTTGAAGAGCTCAAGTGTGGTGTAGCTTGCAAGAGGAGTAGAGAGGTCTGCCAAGAAAAACCTTATCTATGATCATCGAATGAAAAGGCATCAAAGCGCTGTTTTGCGACTTGAAAGCCCCTATATGACAACTGTCACTAATGGTGTAGTGGCTGCACAAGAGATGATTTGCTTGAAAACATAACAAACAAAAATTGAAAGTGTCACGAAGGGTGTACTGCTATTGTTGCAATTAATGCTGATTGGCTAGACTTGTAAGGTGTGAAGAAGAAAAAGATGAAATCATTCAACCATTTGAATGATAATTGGATACTTTGGTATCATCAAAGCACATATAAATGGGTTTCCAGAGGAAAAATAAGTTCCTGCCTCCATTTGAGTATTGAAGAAAGAGAGTTGCTTGAGGTCTAAAACTAAAAGGGCAATGGTGCGCTCATTTTATAGTCTAGTAGAGGTTTAGCTGTAGGAATGAAATAAAAAGTTTGCAATATGTAGGAATATGCTAGATTTCATAGAGAATGCATTTCTTCATAGGGAATGTTGGAATTTATGATTAAATGTATGTGAACACTGCTGGCAGTCTGCTACAGAGTTGGAACTGTTAGTTTCAGATCTGGAAGTTTCTTAGAGTAGGAGCCTTAGAGGTGTCCAAGTGTGGGTGTCAATAAGTCTCAGTTTGCTGAAACACTTAAATCCATGACTATAGGAATTTATTTTGCTTCTTTCAAGCTACATAAATGTAATCATCCTTATTGAATAAACATAGTAATTTACACTTGAATAATATTTTCTGCTGAACATATTCTGCTATAATTTTCATAGTTTTATGAGAAACGAGATCTTACTACTCAGCAGATTATTCACCGACTTTAAAATAATCTGAGCTGTTTGGACAGAATTGCATGGGACGGTGATTCTTTGTAGCAAAGGGACTTGCCATAACCATGCAAGAATCACTACTAAGAAAGCAAAATCTTATGAGAAATGCAAATGTGCTTGATGTGGATATTGTAATAAATTCTATTTCCTATACAAGACAAAATCATATGATGCTTTATGGCCGCTCCTCCTGCATTAGAGGATAGGTATTGACACAAACATCTATCCATTTTTTCATCTTCGTCAAAGGGGTGCAAGTAACTGTAAATCTTAGAGCTAGACAAGTTAATTCGATCATTCCTAAATAAATTTTAAATGGTCATAGAAAACAGAGACGGAGGAGAATCTAAAAAAGTAGTTTTATATTAAAAAATGCTCCCTAGAAGTACTAAAAGTGTTAGTCTTTCTTGCCCAGAATACACTCTATATGAAAGTAAAATGCAAAACATGTATTGCTCCCCAAGGATACAGTTTCAGTTGTTGGATTTTCTTCTCATTCATGTTGTCTTATATTTGTCAGAAAATTGGACTGATAGTGCATCCTCTCGAGGGACTTTATCCCAGGGTACGAGGATGGACGTGATTCTGGGAGCATGCTTGCCCCAAGAAATATTAAAAAGACTAGCTTCATAAGACAACTGAATTAAAGCTACCACTTCCAAGCTTGATCTTCTGGGCGCATTTTCAGAATTCGAGACTTGTGAAGAACTCTGACCTTTAAGAAAGTCATTTGGTATTGTATCCATTCACGTGAAAGTTTTGAGGCTGAAAATTCTTATATATGGTCTTCAGAGAAACAATACAGCCATTATGTTTTTTTAAAGGAATTTCACATAACAGTCAAAACTTCTCAATAAGATTGAATCATGCTATGAAATAACTCGTATTCCTACTCTGGTACAGTAAAGAACTGCAATTTGTCAACAGTCAATTATCGGGAGGCAAAGAAATGACAAATGAAGATGCAAATATTTATTTGCCACGAATTCATAAATATTCCGATGCTATCCACACGAGGCTAGACCATAACAGTTGATTCTTTCAAACTATGATTCAATGGCTTAGAGTTAATAAATAGTTTAGGGATATTCAACCAAATACAAGCATACTAAACTGGTCAACAGGATGAGTTCGACTGGCAAATCACGTAGTGGAGATCTCGGTTCGAATCCCCAAGAGAAATGCTACTTTTAATATGTATGAGTGTTGACAGCACAAAATTCTGGGTGGGGTGTGACCCAACAAGCGAGAACAGACACATGTCATGAGTGAATTCAACAGAAGAAATACCCCTTGATGGTGTCATCTAAGCTGAAATTCACAACCCATAAAGTTAACTTACCAAGCACATTACAAAACAGACTAAAGTGGCTATTATTTACAGCATCCACCGAGGGAATACAAATCATAACTGGAATTTTGTGGATGATAACGAACTAACCTCTTTCCCGTCTGAAAATTCAGCTGACATTTAAATAATAAAACAGTGCTAAAGTCAACAATCACTTGAAGAAACCAAGAAAGATTTAAGAAAGAAAACACTCAGTATAAGAATGGTTGGAAGTCTAAAAACCAACCAGGTAGAGCATTTTGTTGCCCCATGATGGCCTTGTGCATTTCAACCAGATGCTGACAAATGGTTGCATAGGCTGATATCTGAAATCGAAGGACATCCATCTGCTCATCTGTCATCACCTGTCCAAGCCTTCTTCTTATGTACCCATCTCCCTCCTTCATATCTCCAACCCCGTCCCCATCCCCATCCCCATTCTCACTCGAATCAACACCAACACCAACTCCACCTTTTTCTTGTGATATAATTCCTTCCATCCCTATCCCAACCCTCTCCATGTGCGAGCATTGCTCCATATTCATACTCTTAAGTTCAATTATCTACTTCTCTTCTCTTTCTATTCCACACGCCCTGGTCTGTAAAATTTATTAAGTTCATACATTGTCCTAACACGGAAAGCAATGGAAATAATGATGGCTAATGGCGACGGGCTGCAACAGAATTAACAGACGTCTAAGGTACCTTGGATGAGGATGATGACAAATTATGAATTGAGGGGAAAATGTGATATACCTCTTTGGTAGGTTTTGATGTTATCTGTGCGGACAAATCTGATGGACCCACATAACTATAGACTAGTTTACCGTCACTTATTTAGAATCCTGATTTTGAAATTCAAAATTGCGGTGGCATATTGATCAAAAAAGGGGATTGCTTAACCTTCAAAAAAGGGCGGAAACGTGTAGGAGGAGAATAGAGCTACGCCCAGTGAAGCGTAGGAAGCGGGAATGCTTCCATGAAAGCAACCCTCACCAGCAAAACTGCTATTGTCAAATTTGCTGTTTCACTCACTCCTGCTACCCACCAGATCTGTTTAGCTTGTTATTCACAGGATATTTCCTCATAATCTTCCTGTTATGTTCCTCTCTTTTCGGCTTGCTAAACTTTGTACATAACGAAATAAACTGTGATAACCGACAAGATTAGCAATTTGGCATGATTTTTTTGGCCCACTGAAAATATTAAACTTTATATTACCATTTTCAAACACTGTAAATAAAATGTCAAGTGAAGAATGAGTGAAGATTATACAGTTGTACTGATGATTATGAAAATGCAAACTACACGTCTGTATGAACGTCCATCAATCAGCTGTTTAGTTATTCGTCTTTCCCTTTAGTATTAGTGGGTGGTGGCGGTGCTGTATTAAAAAATATAGTTTTGTATGGAGCGAGGTGAAGTGATGGGATTGACATTTGACACCCACACAAGTATGTCTGCCATGTGAGTGAGAGTGGGTGTGGGTGGGATTCGGGAATATATAAAGCAGCACATGATTATGTTACAAATATTTGACTAACCTAGAAATTCTGGTGAATTTGTGAGGTGTCAACCTCAAGCTGTTAATATTTACTCACTGCCTTTCTTGTCAGACTCAAAGTGGAGATCAAGTACAATCAAACATTTGACCTTTGCCTACATTGTCTTCTTTTTTTAGTTCTCTTTATATTCCACAAATCATTCCCCTCAACCTCAAATATTCAAACACAATATTTCACTTTTCAACTCTACTCTTTCCTATCTTCATTTTGAATCATATTTACTCACCATTTTTTATGCCCAGGTTAATAGGATATGTTTGTACCTTCGATTGATTTGTTTGACAAATATCTTTATTTTCCCAATAAGGAATGGTATAAATATATAATTTTTATGAATATATATATTAACATTATATATTTTGATAAAACAATATATTCATATAGAAGTTTGACAAATAATCTAATTTTAGTTCTATTTATTCTTTTTAAATTTTAAAAGTTTAGATTTGTCTATCAAATATATTATTTGCTAAAAAAATCAGAATTCAATTCTAATTTTTAAATTAAAATTTTGTAAGTTGGATTCATCTTTTCCTCACTATTTAATGAATTGACTTAAAGTATAAATTATTTCAAATTACATTCTAGGGTGATCTATGAAAATTGACAAAAATGTAACATCCACATCATATGAATGTAATGCATAATTCATTGTTATCTTTTATCTTAGTTCATCATGGTCAAATCAACTCATCTATGGTTTGACTAAGGGAGAATCTCCTACCTCACAAACTCTTTAGTTTTGTGTCTAAATGTTGTTGGATAGCTATTATAGGTCATAGATACAAAAGCAAACATATTATAAATATATCATATAAAAATAGACAAATAAATAAATTACATTTGCATCACCAAATATACTTTTCATACAAGTTCAATTAAACATGGACAAAGATCATTTTCACATCTACAAGAACGAA
Source organism: Thuja plicata (assembly GCA_018584345.1). Lineage (NCBI taxonomy): Eukaryota > Viridiplantae > Streptophyta > Pinopsida > Cupressales > Cupressaceae > Thuja > Thuja plicata. The sequence goes on from MU225485.1 coordinate 1,871,411, forward strand.
TTAAACCACTAGACAAATACAAGCCCAAATTTTATGATACATGAATAATTCAATTTTTTATACCTTACGCCATCAAAATCTACATTGAATATTAAATATAGCACTTTACTTACTCAATTTCCATATTTTAATTTTAATATTTATTACATATTCAATCTCTTTAAACTATTTAAGTAAACTATTATTTTCTCTTACAAAATAAGTATCATTTTTATAAAAAAAATTAGTTTTAATTTTTTTCAAGCCGGCACAACTACTTTATTCTAGTGGTCCTGAGAATATCAAATCTCTTATTCCAATATTTCCACATATAAATTATTTTTCCATTTTTCTTTAATATTGTTTCCTGGTATAAACCTATTCAGAACAGTGAGTTCCCTTACAAATCACGCACACCTGAACCATTAAGCAAGCAAAGCCAAAACATTCAGATCAGCGAGGAACATTTTTTTCCTTAAATATTAGAATATTGGAGAATAAAATGCATGCTTGCAGACGCAGTCAGGACTGAAATTGCGCGTGCAACAGACATCAGTTTAAACAGCCTATCAATTTACCTGGTAAGAAGGCAAATTGGCCGGGGAAAATATGTACATTTGGTCGGAGCGCATTTCAATGTCTCTTTAACAGTACGTAAAGATAAAACAAATATTTTTTAATATCCAGACTGTAGCAATTTAGTTCTTAAGATATTCCATCATTTACTGGCTATATTTTGATAAAGTAGTAAAAACAATATCTAATATTTTTTTATTTTTCGAGTGAAATCCCTTCGCAAAATTTAGGGTTTTACGTTGATTTACCTCTCTTTTGCCATAATATTATCTGTAATTGTATTCAAACCAGAAAAACAGGTTACAGACTGTCAATTTTCCCGCCTGCGTGCAGCTTTCATTCAACTTGAGCAATTTGAATAATAAGCACGGCCTTTCGCCAGTGCTCACATCGAGCTCGCTGCCGTCCTAAATTACAACATGATTTGTATTCTGCTTTATGCGGGTAGTTTTTTTTTCTTTTTCCCCTTTTCCATGTTTTGTTTGTACGATGTGACGAAGATAATTAGCGACACCAATAGCACAATTATGACTCTGGTAGTTTATCTTGTATGTCCTTTCATGTTACCACAATTATTTCCTTGCCATTTTTTTACAGGAAGAAGGAATGCGTGCAAACTTTTTTCCTTTCTCTTACGCGTGGTTGAGTGTTCTCCTTTGTAAACGTTGCGAATGACTATTTTGACTATTTTTCAACGTTTTCAGACTTTACAACTCATTCTTTGGTTCACTTTCTCAGATTCACACCTGCTCTTTGGGAGTTGTTCTGTATAGGAATTATTTGATTCATTTTCTCAGATTCACACCGGTTCTACTATAATTTTTTGGGTTGTTTTGTTTGTATGGTATATGTAAGATTATGATAATATGGTTGAATTTTTGTATTATTATATATTAAATTTATAGTGGTCAAATTGTGGTGGATTATATTTATTTTGATAAGTATATAGGAGATATTTTCCACATCAAGTCAAATATTGCAAATGGGGTTGCAAGCAAAGTAGGTTTAATCATGGAGGAAACTTTGTAGTTAAGTGTGTTCCAGCTGTAGTAGTATTGCGATAGGTGACCTCTCGGGAAGTCTCGGTGTTTCACCTTGTGTTAAGTGTTCCATTAATTCTCATAAGAGATGGGTTCATGTGAACCACTACTCATGAAACATGGGTCAATGAGTTTGACTCAAAAAACTACACAGTTGAATCTTGATAGCAATATCACATATATTTATCTTATAAAATTATATTTTTATGTTCTACATTTTATAGTTGGTGACTACTTTATAGAAACAAAATAAATTATAATTAATTATTGCAAAGCTTGGTATTCACATAAATAAATAATAAGGCAAACAAACCTACCTCTATCAAAAGAAGACATCTCGACAAAGTAAAATCCTTATAACGAGAGAAAATTAGAGATACGTGAAAGCAAACTTTGAACTTTACTTTTAAGAATTTGAAAAGCTTGTACGACTAGCCACCCAATAAGTGGATTCCCTAATACACAAGGCCTTAAGCGTGTAAAAGAGCTAGACATAAAAAAGGAACTACAAATACTTTTCTAGTAATTCTTAGCTCAATGAGGAGTGTAAGGCAACAAAGAGTTTACATTGAGAGAATTGTGAGTTGGACAAAGATAATAAGAAGGATTGTGAAAATTTGATTGGTTTGAGAAAGAAAGATATATGAACACAAGAAAGAAATAGCTAAATACCCTTGGAAAACACAACCCTGAGAGTCTTTTGCAAGGAGCTACAAGAAAATTTAAACCAAATAGAAAATAATATGAAACATTCTTAACGAGTAGAATGTGCATATTTTCTCTACAAGCATGTCGAAGATTAAAAAAATAGACCCCTAGTAACCAACACAACCACTGAGCTAGATATTGATTAGAGCATTACAAATCTTGTTGAGGGGAAGGAACAAGACATGAATAGTTTGCAAGCCTAATATTTGAAAGGGGTACATATGTCCTCACACCTCACATCAAAAGTGCATCTTTAATAATGTTATTCAAGAGAACTTCCTGGACGAATGAAAAACAATTGTTTTTATTCCTATATATAAAAGTGAAGATATCAATAATTCATCAAATTACTACACTATTATGGTCAGTCCCCTTCTTTGAAACATTTTTGGGAGCATGGTTGAATGTAGAATAGGGAAAGGGGGCAAAGGAATAGGTATGCTTTATAATGAAACATTTAATTATCAATCATTGTATCCCCTTAGGGACTTGATCAGAAAAAATAGGGAACATCCAAAGAGAAGAGGTTTTTTGTTGCATTGTGGATCTTTTTAAAAAATTGACATGATACCTAAAGAAAAACTTTTGAAAATGATGGATGAACTTAGAGTTTCGTACGCGTTTAGAGAAATAGTTCATAAGCTTTATGATCAAGTTAAGACTATAATTAGAATAAGTTGTGTAATGTATGAGTGCTTTGTGACTAGTCTCCTCTAAGTACAATAGGTTGATGTGCACAACTCAATGCATATGCTTAATAGACCAACAAATCTTATATTTAAGTAACATGTTATTCTAGAGAGGATTATTTAATTATAAACTAAGAATGTATCTACTGGATGTTGTTTATACTACATTTGTAGCCAAGGACTCTCTAAGCTACCTATTATTTGTGTAAAGGGAACTAACTATATTGAACAATTAAAGTTCTAAAACATATGTAATGGTGGAATGTAAACATGTTTGCACAATAGTTGTTGTAGGTAACTAGCAAGTGACTTAGCAATGGATGCAGGTAGTGCAGTGTTATTATTGTGTGGCATCTTTAATTTATAATTGATATTACTTATATCTACCAAATTGAAGAAGAACAAATATAATAACTAATCTATAAAAATAATGAACTACTTATGGGTAAGTGCAAGAAGTTGGGTACCAATTCCGCAGAAGTCTTGTGGGCTTGAAAACTACGGCTAGAAACGGGCACCTGTCTTAGGCTCGGACACCCGATCCAAAATTCAAAAAATGAGTGCCCGTTTTTTAAATTTTTTTATAAAAAAAAAAAAAAAACTCATTTTTACATGCCAATTTATTACATTTAAGAAACGGGTACACGTTTTTAAACGTGTGCCCATTTTTTAAAATTTGAATTTACCAAACCACCATTTGCATTGGATACAGGTTTGGTGGGACCAAGCCTATGCTTGGACCTCCAAAATAATGGCTAAGGCATTTGAACACCAGATTTCTATCTTGCCGTAATTTTTTTAGGGTCTTCCTAATCAAATTTTTTGATGAAATTAAAACCCATTAGAGATCTTACTATCTAGATTTCAAAAATATAAATTTTATAGTGATATGATAAATTTTACTATTTTTACAATATTTATTAATCAAAAGTGGTACCTAAACTTAAAATAGTAAGGTTCACTAAAACTTTAATAACTTTTTTTATTTTAGGTTTTTGAAAAAATAAATTATATGAGACCAATTTACATAGAATTTTATTCAAAATATAAAAAAAAAAAATTCAAAAAAGTAAAATTTTCATCAAATTATGGTGGTCGTACACGAAAGGTTTTGAAAATGTACTTTATAGTCAATTAAAAATTAATAAAAAAATACATTCAATTAAAAAAAAAGCAAAAATATTATGACCAATCTTTGATGTGTTAAGTACCTTCCCCCAAAAGGGTTTAGAAAAATTCATTTATTTACTTCAAAATAGGCTGGTCGTACACGTGCGGGGTATGGTCCTGAAACAGACATTTTGAAAAGGAGGTTTTTAAACATGCCTACTAAATATATTTTCTACCATGTGGGTATTCAAATAAATTACATATTTGAAAAATAGACTCTGAGCACTACATTTTCTATTAGTGGGTTTTTTTTATATTCAATCTCTAAGTGCCTCAAATTTTGACATCAATTGACAAAAAATTTGAAAAACAGGGAAAACACTTCCACTTTTTGTCCAAAAGTGGGACTCAACTTCTTGCAACCACCCTTATCTAATAGTAAATTAACAAAGCTAACTATAAAGAGGATTACACTACCTCAAGTGGTTGCAACCTTTGATCACAAAGTACTCTTAATTTAAAACACCATCCATCATTCACTTTATTTATCCTTCAACAATACATAGCATATAGTAATAACTTCTCTAGTTAACTAGAAAATATAGTACAATCTAGTTTGTATCTCCATTTTGAAGATCCCTCAAATGGCAATATTTGACTTTATACACAACCCTGAAAGAGTAGGTTAATTATATCATACAAACTGTTATTAACACCTATCAATCCTCCTTAATAGTGAGGATGACTTCTTTAAAACTAAAAACATCAACTAACTATAGACACCCTAAACTGGACAGACTTGCGACCTTACATATAATTACTAATTTTCCTCTATTAATTAATGGTTTCTTTAATCATTTATTTCTTATAAATTTGATCCTCTAATCATTTAATCATTTTTCCAAAATTAATTGTATTTAATTAATAAACCTTAATTAATTAATCTTTATTAGTTAACTGAGTTCAATTTCCTTAAGTTTAAATTTAATTATTTAAACTTATTAATTAATAGTTTTTTAATCATTAGTTAATCATCTTTTTCTTCTAAATCCAATCATCTAATCATTTAATCATTTATGCAAAATTAATTAAATAATTAATTTTATTTAATTAATAAACCTTAACTAATTAATATTTCTTAATTAATTAAATTTGATTTCCTAAAGTTTAAATTCAAATATTTAAACTTTTTAATTATTATTCTAATTAAATTAATTTAATTTCACTCTTAATTCTATTTTAAAAACAAAATAGAATTCAAATATCTCATTTATGAGTATTTTAATTTCTAAAATCATATAAATAATCAATAAATCTTCTCTCTAGTTCCAAAAAGGGAACTCGTGATCAATCTTTGTAATTGCATAAATTGCTCCATCTTCTCTCTAGTTCAAAAAGGGAACTCGTAATCAATCTCTGTGATTGCATAAGTTATTCCATCTTCTCTTTAGTTAAAAAAGGGAACTCATAATCAACTATACAATTGACTCAACCATTTACTCTTTTCTTCAGTTAAGAAGGGAAGTTTACTAATTGCTTCTTCAGTTCCTATTGATCTCAACCATCCATTTTCAAGTTTATGGGATCAATCTCATTTGTCCAAATCATTTCCATATTCTATAAAATCATTCCTTCTCAACCATTTGAAAGGATCCAAGATCTCCAACTTTGTGCACAATTACTATGCAGGATTTTCGTATGAAGCATCAAGCAAAATCACCTTCATTTTGATCTCATTTTCTCAACACTCCCAAGTCATAGATGTTGTCAACGCCAATACTGAGCATCATCCATACATCATTTCAGATGGAGTAGAGAGAAGCAATAGAAGCTTCAAGCATTAGGGTTTTCATTTATTTGTTTTTCCTTTCCCGCGCTTGTTATTTTATTGTTCATAGGCTCATTCTTAGTAGTTTGTTGATTTCTTTCATTGCAAATTGGTGCTACTAACCCTCTTTTTTGAGTGTGCATACATAGGCCTATACATTTTGGTGAATCGAACAACCCGATAATCACTTGTAGAGTACAACCAAAAGAATCCCTCGGTCTCGATTGTACGGTCGCTATTTTTTTATTATTTTATTCTCGGAGGTTTTCTATAATTTCACATTTGACAAAGGATTTTCACAATTGACAAAATAATTTTGCAATTGCCTTGTTTATTACCACAATCATTTCCTGTTATTTCGCAATTGATTATTCAGTTTCCAGTCTCTGTTTTCTGCAGTATTTCACAACTGATAAAAGAATTCTGCAATTGCAGATTATATTTTGCAGCTGATAAAAGAATTTCACAATTGTAGATTATATTTCACAACTGATAAAATTATTTTTCAATCATCAAAATAATTTCACAATTTCCCTGTTTCATGATTTTATGTAGTTTTATGATAGTTGCAAATCTATTTTTTGTCTCTTTCTCAGTTTCTGTGCAGAACTTAACAAATGACCAATGGAAAAGAGGATAATCATGTGCACTCCATGGAACTTAGGTCACAAAAAGAATTCAAAACAAGATTTTCTCATTACTATGCACAACAAAAAGTAGCTCTTGCAATCATAGCTGAAGACCAAATCGAACCCTTCAGCAGGTATATCGATTCTTTTAAGCATTTTGTAGCCAAATATAAGGTTATTGTGAGTATTGACGACCTTAACATTCTAGGCATTTATGAATATCATTTGTTTTGATTGCTAGTATTTTTTGGTACTTTACAATATCTTCACAGCTTGTAGCATGGAAGCAGCTTAAATGTTGTTAAATCTAAAATCATTTCATCTGTCTTTCAGTGCTTAAAAAGAAAAGTGTATGCTCAAACATCACAATCTAACCTTTCAAATTGGTGCATAAAATTGACATGTAGCCTTAAACAACTGAACAAGGCAAAGAACTTTTGAATTTGGTGCACTCAAATCTGAACAAGCAAATATCATTTGGTTTGGGCTTAAAATTGAACTCGTGTGCTTGTATGGATGGTAGCTCAATTCACATTTGATCTTTAGGTGCTTAATGTGATTAACCCAGTGTTTTGATTCTTTGGTGCACTTGCACAATCTATTAGAATAAAAAACTTTTTATTTTTTTAGAGAGGCCTATCTAGGGAAAATGCTTCTTCCTCAGAGGATGACCTCAAACCGGTAATCCTTCTGATCGGTATATAAACAAGATGTGGGCCAAATCTTTATCTTATATCTAGCCAAGCTCAAGTGAGGTGTGTTGATGATAGTCTGGATTGGGTGAAGTATCCCTATGTAGCTAACATGGTCAATTAGGCTCTTAAGTGAGTCTCGCAAGTACAAATTGATTGGATAGACACCACAGACCTTACTATAACCTGGTTACTGTAACCTGGTTAATTAGAGACTCATTCGGTTCACCTCTGAATCAAGTGTCTTATTATAGTGCAAGGGGTTGCGAAATTTCTCCCCAAGATTCTAAACATATGTGTTCTAGGGTATTGTGTTGACGAAAGAGATCTCATAACCATGGAAACAATGCCTAGGAAAGGTGAAAACACGGGCACCTACGTTGTGGATCTTCGTGTCCTAGTAGCGTGACAATTTTTTTGTGAGATGACGAACATCAAAAGTATTGGGCCTATAACAATACATCTTGAAGCCAATTGACCATAGATTAATCTAACTATTTTTTTTTTGACCGTGTGAAAACCTTACAGCTTGAAAAATTTGTTGAACATACCCTAATTAAGCTTGGATCTTGAAATAATGTGTCTACTATGTTTGCTTGTGTGATCATTTTTTCAACGCAAAACAAACATCTTACAAAATTAAGCGAGTCAAACATGTTGAGTGTCTAGGGTGTCAACAAAAGTCTGTTCCAGAAAACATATTACCTCACTGTCCCAGATTTGTTTTATCAAAAATCTTCAAAACTACAATCACTTTTCAAGACTATCACAATTTTTTGCAATTTATCCAGAAGTTTGTCATAATTGACAGAAGATTTCCACAATTGATGTGTTTATTACCGCAATTAACTCTTTTATTGCCGCAAATGCCAAAAGTTTTCCGTAATTGACCCTGCATTCTGCCACAATCAATAGAAGTTTGCCGCAATTAATTAAGAGACATGTGCACTTTTTCTGTCAAAATAGCCTGGGTTCCTATGTCAGAATACTACATTTTATCAGCCCATAACCTTGGAAAAGTCTCATGTGGCGTGTGAAAGGTCAACGTGTACATTTTGGGAAATAACAAAGAATCAGTGAAATCTCAAACATATAGGATTACCTCTCTCTTCATGTTCAGTTTTTGTTTAGCATTGACAATTCAACAGTTCATATTAGATTATCTTGATCTCATTATCTCGGTTTCAACACTCTTTTATAACGACTCTGTCTCATCTAAGATGAAATTCAAATCATATCTTATCATCATCAATCTCTAAGATTAAGAGAATTCAAAGTTTATTCTTATAATTACCCATGTTAAAATAGGAGCTCAAACTCTCTTCAAGAGGTTGTCCCTTTTATTTGTTTTACGTCACTCATTCTAGTTAAATCCTACATAACACAATGTCTTTCACACCATATGGAGGACCTTATACTAGGTTAAAGGCTAGATGCCAACAAGATGAATCATACATTAACATGTTTCCCCCATGGGAAAAAGAACCATAGATTGACCCATTCAAACACATTGATCCCTCGCTATATGTTGAAAATATGCCTGCGCTTCCACGTGGTTCCCAAAGGCCAACTATTTTTCAAGATATCTCAGATGAAGAGCTAGAAGACATAGAACAAGATGCTTATTTTGCACAAGTGGTAGAAATAAATCTTGAAATTCTTAGCAATGTTAATCAACAAAGGAGTCAAACTTCCCGTTGAATTCAATGTATCCACAATATGGCCTGAAAACCCGCTAGCGGGATGAAATACAACTGAAAGTCTCAAATTAATCATGTGGTGTCTCAAACCTTATATGTGTCATTATCAGCATCTACAACATCATCACACATTGTTTCTATGCAAACTAGCTCATCCACTCAAGCTAGTTCATCTTCCACTCAAAACATGATGGGTTCCCAAATGAGTGCATCCATGGTTTCTAGTTCATCTCAGGTATCTATGTCATTACCTCTCACATCAAGTGCTGAAGGTATTTCATCAGCACCTCAGACAAGCTATAACCCATTTTTCATTGCCCAAACATCGCAATCTATCCCTACTGGCCTTGGATCTAATGCTTCACAACAGCTCAGATCATTCTCTATAGGTCCAACATTCATTCAATGTCCTCCAAGGGCTAGATCTTTATTCCAACAAAGGTCTGAACAAAAATAGTCACAACAACCTTGGATTAGCTATATACCCTATATCAACAAAATAATATGCTAGGGAATCAATACCATATCCCAAGAAGATCATACATGATACATCCCAATGCAAGGGACTCAAAGGAAAAGTCTTATACCAACTACGAGATAAAGATCCAATGCCGAAAATGTTCCTCAATCCCAAACGGACATTCTAATTCAACAAGTACAAAACCTGCACACTCAAATGATGGATATTCAAAATCAAGGGCAAAGTAAGTCCTATACTACTAAGGACTTGTACCCATACCCTTTTGATCATTATTTACACATGTCTCCGTTTTCAACACATTTTGCAGTACCTAAATTTGACAAGTATAAAGGCAACACCAATCCTATGGAACACATCAGGGAATTATTTTCTAGTTGCATTGAAGTCACACACGATGAAACATACTTAATGCAACTATTTCCATGGAGTTTAGCCGGACCCGCAATGGAATGGTTCTCGCACTTACCATATGGTGTTCACTCTTGGGGTGAATTGGCTGAAAATTTTGTCACTCACTTCCATCACAACATAGAATGCAAGGTTAGCTCATCAAGGACCTTTGCGATGTCAAGCAAAAATAAGGTGAATCCTTTGTTAAATGTTTACAAAGATGGAGAAACATAGCCAACAGAATCACATATGATGTTCTTGAGCAATATCTAATAGTCATGTTCATCAATAATCTGATCCCAGACATGTCTTTTACTACATAACTCCAACTCGCTCCCAATTTCAAACAACTGATAGAACAAGGTGTTCGATGTGAGAAAATTTGGTCAAAAGAGGAATTGTTGCGGATCCTACTAAAAAAAACACCACTAAAAATTTAATGGATAAAGCTAAGTGATGGAACAAAAATAAAAATGTCACCAACAATGGTGTCATTGATGTCAAGACTATCAATTATGCTCAACCAAAGATTTCATTACAAGGGGCGCCCATGCCAAATCAAACACCTGCAATGCAAACCTTGCACGCAAATAGTCAAGTTCAAATGCTGACTTCTCAAGGGGCAACAATATCCCAGAATCAACCCAACATGCAATGCCAACAATGATTTCCTTTCCCAAAATGTGAGTACACCCCATTAGGAGAATTGATCGAGTCAAGACTAAAAAAGTTGATCCAAGCCAATACGATCACTTTACCAAAAATTAGGGAATTCATACATGGTGGTGTAAAACCTAAGTGGTGCAATGGTAATGATTTTTGTGAGTATCATCAGGTCAAGGGCCATAAGACATCAAATTTCTATCGATTAAAAAATGTTTTACAAGACTTAATTAAAGAAGAAATAATCGATGTTAGCAATACTCAATCCAAGGGTACCACGAATCATACCATATTCAATTATCCTTTTCATAACCATAATAAAGGGAAAGCCTTCGCATCTGGTAGTTAGTCCAAGAAAGTCAATTATAACTATTCTACCTCTAATCAATGATAATTTTAGTGGTGATTATTCACCATTTGGCGCATGTTGCACGTCGACGATCGGGGTTTTGGTGAATATATTTTGTATATTGGATTGGCCCAGTCGCCCGAACTTTATAAATATTGGGTCGAATGTCAGGGCCCATCGCCCATCTTTTTAATAAATTTTCTACTTTTATTCTACAATATCACCAATCAAATATATTATTTGGACACGGTAAATTTTAAAAATTTGCCTACAATTTAAAAGCGGCCCCAAATCGGTGACCTATATTCGCCAATAGTTTTATACAAATATATTTATAGGCGGCCCCAATTTTGCTTGGCATTTTGTGGATATGTGTCTCAAACCGACGCATTTTCGCCAACTTTATTAATTGTAGCAAGTTATTGGATGACCCATAATCACCTCAAAAATAACATAAGACGTGTTATAATTACGCGGGCTTTGCCAAATATTTGTATACCTAATACCTCCTGTCAAATTCGCCAAAAAGGATTGGTATAAATACATTCATAGATCAGGGTTATTGTACACAATTTGGTTTGGTTGGTTCTGATTTCTCCATTTGATCGATAGCAAAGTTTCAGTCTGTTGAGTGCATTGGCGACTGCAATTGAGGCAAATCTAAGTGTAATCTTATTCCTTATTTTACCTCTATCTGTCTGCGACTCTGCAATTTTGAGTTCATTCCTATCTAGTGGGGACCAGTTAGTACTTAGTGATCAATGTTGTGGTTACCAGGGAGACCTCAGACATATATTTTATAGCCAATGAATAATATTTATATATATTATAGTCTATTGTCACTTCTTCATCAAGTTAACATTCTTTTTGGCAGCCTTTATTTCATTGGAGATGTTGAACAAGAATAAGGGTAAGGCTCTTGCATGTGGGGAAATCCAAGAGAGGCCACTCAGGCCAGTAAAATGTAGAACCTTATCATTGTACTTTGGTGTTGGAAACATTTCTAGCTAAAATTGGAAAGCTACTTCATCACAGTTAGATTTACAAGATTCACAACATGAGCTTACACGGCATATTGAAGAAGTCAGCGAACCTGATATCTTAGATCACAATGAACTTGAAGAAGATTTTCAAGAAAATAGCTAGAGCGAACATGATGATATAATTGACTTGGATGAAACTGAGAATGCCAAAGATGATGATGATGTAGAGAAGAAGAAAATAAAATACAATTCAAAAAGGATAGAGAATCAAAAAAAGATCGGATGTGGGATCTGTCGAGGAATTTCCAAATAGAATGGGTGTCAAAGTATCCATTCATTGAACTTGTGGACAATCCTATTGAAGGTGAGCCTCTGGTAGAATGTAGATGTAAGATTTGCACCAAGATAAATAAGAAGGAAAAGAGGTTGCATCTTAAAATTGACACCATAGAGAAGCATATGGGTAAAGTTTACGAAAAATAAAACCATAGATAGAGTTTAAAAATCAGTGATAAGATGGAAAAGAAAGAAGGAATCTCACAATGTTAGGAATGCAAAATTATTTGAATTTCAACAGAATATACAGACAAAACCTGCTAAATTTTAAGGCTCTATTGAAGCTTTTTTGGAAAAGCAATGGAAGTAGAACAAATGGGAAAAGTTGTTCAGTTAAGTTTTTTTCTTTAATATTTTGAGTAGAGGGCATCCTATGAAAGACTACCCATCATTGCATTGTATTTAGACAAAGTTACAGCAATAGATAATACTTCCTGGGTATGCATGCATGTTTATACTGTACATAATTTTGTCCACCAAACTCATCTACTAACTATTGCTAAAATGAAGGATAATGCGACATCGAAAAAAAAATTGAACTAGTAAATAGTTTGCTAATTGAATATGGAGGTATAGATGACATGACTATTGCCAAAAAGTTGGTGTGTGTTGGAGCGGATGGAGCTTCAGTAATCAAAGGCCACAAGGGAGGTCTTTGCACAAAGATACAAACTTCTTGTACACCCTACATTACTTCCATTCACCGCATGGCCCACAAAATGAATCTAGCTTTTGGAGTTGTCAGCAAGCATGCTCCAGTACAAAACATTGAATTTTTAATCAAAGAGATCTACTAATACTTCTGTCGAAGTCCAAAACAATTTAGGAAATTTCAACACTTTGCCGAAGGACTAACCAACGGGAACAAGCTTCTTAGGGATAATGATACCAATTGAATCTCTTTTGATGTACCAGGGCATCATTTTTTTTTTAGAATATGAATCATTGCTTGGTCTAATGAACTCAAGTCGTGAAGAAGCAGGGAAACCAAAATTTCCTGAGCTGCTGCAAAGGTTAAGTAATGTAGAGACACTCTTAACGTTAGCAGGTCTTCTCCCCATGCTGGAGGAAATGAGAAATATAATGAACAAGGCCTAGAAAAGAGCTATGTATATTGCAGAATATGTTGAATTGTTTAAATTAACATGCATGACACTCGATAATTTCTATCGATCATGTGATGATGTAAAATTTTCTAGTTGGCTCACAATCACAGATTTGGACAATCTTGGTAACTTTTTAAAGATCGGTGCAAATGGGGAGTTATTTGTAGAAGTATGCGGAGTTGAGATACCAATGCACTAATTTTCCAGGGTCGAGTCTGAGGAACCAGGAAAGAACCCCATGAAGCAAATATCAAGTGTTAAAAGGGAAGACTTTACCAAGGTTGTTGAGTTTGTAACTACTTTTGTGAAGCACATTATCTATGATTTTTCCTCACAAATTAGAGAAATATTCCCTCCAGTCAAACTACTTGAATCCGTGGCTATTTTTTTTCATCGATATTGGAGTATCAATAATTTGAAAGATTTTCGAACGAAGCTACTAACTTTGATAGATCATTTTTGAAAAACCAAAGACTTCAATGGAGTAACTCTAAATGGAATTTTAGATGAATCTCGTTTGAGAGAAAAATCAAGCCATTTTTCACAAACAATGAGGGAACAATATAATATTATGTGGAACCCCCACGAAGATGGATCAGTAACAAGGCTTTGGAAAAATCTAGCTCAGAGTGAAATGTTGATTGATTCAATATCAAAAAATTTCAAGCTTGCTGATTTATGTTTGACCATGATATTGGGGTCGGTGGAGGATGAGAGATTTTTCAGTGCTTTGGGGCTCCTAAATTCAAAGCTAAGAAACAAGATAGACAAGAATTTGCAAAATTTATTGAGGTTGTATACATCCAGGTATGATGTTAATACTTTTCCTTATGATAGGGAACTAAAATTGTGGAGGAAGAAATGTCAAAGAAGAGTGTTGGGAAACATTTCAAACCAAAGTGGGAGTGCCAGAGACTCATGTACTGGTATTGGTACTAGTAGCATTGAACTTCAGTTAAGCGGAGGTATGCAGAGTGAAGAAAACATAGCAAAGAACCAAGGAATCTATGATTTTGATGGCGATGAATCCAAGGATCTCGATAATGAGGTGATGTGGCAACTTGAATCATTGTCAAAGTAGCAGGTCCTAGGTATTTATTATACTTATTGATATAGTGAGTACTCTACTGTCAATTTTTGTAGTTCATCATCAATCATGCATAATAGAATATTCTAATTGCAAAAATATGAATGTGGTTGATAATGTCATCAATTCTACAATTAATAATGGTTTTACCTTTCATTTGCATTATTCAGCTCATATGGTACAATTCTTGAAATTTTCATTATTTTTTTGAAAATATAGCAATTCATATGATACAATTCATAGATTCTCATTAATTTATTTACAAATATGATACAATGTAACAATTCATTCATTAATAGTAGTAAGTACACAGCTCTATGTGATTCTGTTTGCAAAATTCAATGACTCAATAGTACAATACCCTTAGCAAATGACCTTGAATTCCCTTTTATAGAAACAAGGGAGAAAAAACAACTTCAAGTTGATTTTCCTCATGTGAAGTATCAAAATCAAAGTCAGTAAGACAAGTATAACATTCTGCAACTGTACATTTCTGCATTTGACATGCTAGTTTAGTAAATTAGCAATAACATCTGATCTGCTACATTAATCATGTTCAAAAAACAAATTTCAAACTTTAAACTCAATTCAAGCCATTAGAAATAAGATATAGATATGATTGAAAGTACTTTCACATACTATGATTGGTGAGATGATTTTGCTAGCTTTTTTAGTATGCTCCATTCTACGTCATTTGGAAGGTCAAAATTTTTCAAGTTATAGTAAACTAGCTGCAACCTCGTCATCCATCCACACTTGGAAGAATGACTTGCAATCAATGATCCATCCAATACTGCATTCGAATTTGTCAATGGTTTGATGCAATTTGCAATGCCTTCATGAGATGTGTTTTGAGGAAGCTTTCCTAAACCAGACGTCATTGTGTCCTCCAACTTTTTTTGTAAGCTTCTCTTCCAACAAATTTCTTTGATGAGTTACTAGGATCAAGACCAGGATTCAAAAAACCAAGACTTATCATTTTGGTTGTTTTTTTATGCATCTTGGAAAGCTTTTTCCCATATAGTACCACTATTTCCTCTCCTCCCTTAGTTTCTGGCATTTTTGAAAGACAAATGTTTCCTTTATTGTTGCATGAATGCGGTCATTAATTCCCTTGATTTCCAAATACCTGTCACTGGTTGTGTTGATTTGTTGCAAAATGTTTTTTGCAATATTCTCTCTCTGAGAAAGATTTATATTCTTCTCAACGTGCTCTTTGGGCTTCCCAAAAACATCTCTAAGAATTCCATTCAATTCAAACCTATCACAAAAATTATCACCACTCACCTTTATTCTCCCCCAAATGTCTTGTTTTATTTGCTTGACTGTATTTTTTACTTTGTCTTTCAAGCTATTTTCATAAGTTTTAATTGTATTATTTTCCTTCTTTAGCTCTTTTCTCAATTCTGACAATTAGTGTTCACTTTGTTTTCTTATTTCCTTTGTTTACTCTTCCCACTATTTTGATTTTACCGTCTCATTCTCCAATTCCTTGTTTAATTTATTGTTTGCACGTGTCGTATTCTCCATGCTTTTGTATAAACATACTGAAGAGGCTTTTTCATCCTCAACTTTTTTATTTCTCTTCCAATTTTTCCCTCAAAATTTTTAAATCTGCATCCATATGTTCTTGGTGTGCAATTTCTCCTTTGGAGGAAGGATTTTTTATCCTTTGTTGTAATTCTTTGCACCTATTATCTATTGTTTTCTCCTTTTCCTTTTGATTTGCTAGGTCTGCTTGTAACTTTTCTATTATGCCTAGAAGCTTTCCTTTCTCTCTCTCCAACTTCATCACTGAATTGTAGACCACTTGGTTTGTCATTTTTGACACATTTATCTTGTCCACATTTTTAATTTTCGCTAAATCCATTTGGAGGGTGCTAACGTGAAATTCATATGGATCTAAGAGACTCTCTAGTGGATTATTATCTCTAGCTAGGGGCATAACAACCATGAACTCTATCATTTCTTTATTTGGGTCATATGTGGGAAATAAACTATTCGATGCAGGTTATACATCACGAGATGCAGCAATTGCATCCCTCTTCAATGTCTTAGTATTTTGTCTATTTCTATTTTTTGTTTGTTCAAAGTTAGTTACAAAATCATTGAAACAAAAATCAGGTTTTTTCTGACATAATTGTATGTTTGAAAGGTGAAATAGAACTTGCAGTGATGTATGAGCTTCCACCTATGGTTCTAATAATTCCACCATGGGGATTAGCATCAGTAACACCCTGATCCATTACAAGTGGAGTTTTTGGATTATTCTGAGGGTTTTGTCCTAAAGGTGTGGCAATTGTTGGACTCACAATCACATACACCATTGGCATTGTTGTCATAACCTTTTGCTTCTTTACACTGCCTTGATCTCTGGGATCCACTAATTTTGAATGTCCAGTTGTAATTTCCTTTTCAGACCACTAGTACTACCCATGTTGTCCCCACCATTGGGAGTGGCACTTGATTCAGATTGAATCCGAGTGCTTGGAAAAGGTGGAACTGGATTTGAAGCTGCAACAAATGAAGGTGCAAGGGTATCAAACTAAGTAGTACCTTTTTCTGATGAACATCCAATGACTGGTGTCTCACCATGTTTTGGTGGAGCGGGTGTGGAAAGTGGAAACCAAGGCTCTTTTCCTGTGGGACCTAGACCACCCCAACCTAGAAAACTCATTTTTCCTATAATTTCTACCCCTTTTCTATATTGTGCTTTTGTGGACACATCAACTCTTGTAAGAATTGAATATACATTAGTGGATGTGGGATTCACATAATCCTACTCATACTCATTATCTTGACGATCATCATCATTGTGATATGCTTCAGCTGGATGCTCCTCACTCCACAAATCGCTAAATATTTCATCCTCTTCCACTTCATAAAGATCTGCAGAGGTCTTTGGCTCGCTAAGATTCTTCCTCATTTCCCAAAAATCAGAAATTTTGGTTTGAGTCCAATTACCATGTTTACATTGACCCACTAGGTCTTTTGGAATAGCTTTTGTAGAGGGTTGAGCAACTATCTGGTAGAAATTGTAGGATGTCTTGTGCTGCACTTTTCCTATCTATTTGTGCAATGTCATAATTTGTGATGACAATTCTTGTATTGAAATATTATTTTCAGTGGCGTATTTCTCCATCTCTTTTTTGACCTCATCCCAAGACTCCATGTTTTTAAAATTTTTCTATCAATGGCATACTCTCATGTTGACATTTGCTTGTGGAGTTCCCATTATCTCTAAGCTTTGTTCCAATTATGTTGAGTGGATCATACTTCTAGTTACTGTCAACAACAAAATGAAAACTTGTAAAAAAAGCATGTGCCACTTTGAATCCTCTTCTCTCAAACATGAACCCTCCAAATCAAAAAGGCAAGGAAGGAAATATCATTTTCTTTTGCTGACCATTAAATAGTACATCTGTGCTCTCCATCTGCCATACATATTCCAATTCAAATACCCTCTTTGTCACATGTATTGGAATTTTGTAGGGTTCTACCACTAAATCGTAAAACCTTAACACAGTGTAGTCTTCCATGAAGTACCATTCAGCCAATTGTATTTTAGTTCTGAGTTGAATGCAATCTCTACAAGACACAAACAATCTAGACATTGGAGTGCCTATAATTTTATGATACATAGGTGCCAAAAAGAAGTCTACAAATTTTTTATAGGTCCTTTTATTATCACTCATCCTTATCTCAGGTGTCCATTCATATATTGGATTTTGGACCTGACTTTTAAGCTTGTTTGTCTAAAATATTGCACGATGCTTTGCTAAAAGAAGATAGTATAAGTATGTTGTAAATCTAAATGTCTTTTGTGAACCTCTTTTAATCATTAGTAATTGTTCTTGCATGCAATGAACAATGTGCTCAATAAAATTATATTTTACTGGTTCTTTTTCACAATGAATATGAAAATCATTTCAAGAATGTTGGCGCCCACTTCTTTGTTACTTTCCAATTCCAAAAAAAATGCTAGCAAGGAAATACTATCCTGAATCCATAACAAAAAATATCATAATCATAAGGAGGCTTATGATCTGGATCCAGGATAGAACTGATTGTTATTCCTCTGATATACAAATCTTTCTGTATTGCATCTATTTTTCATAATTATCTGCTAACTTTCCCAGTTCAATGTGCACATTTGAGTTTTGTACTTCAAACCCTAGGTCCAAAAGACTAGAAAATTCAGTCTCGGTTATCAACAAAATTTCCTCATGAGTATTTTTATTGACAATTGCTTTTCTATTTTCATCATAATTTTTGACGCAGACCATGACAATTTCTAGACAAGCGAATACTTGAGGTAATGCCATGCGTGTTGACCCAACAACCCACACTGTAATTTTATTTGTCGTTGCCTTTACCATGTCGTTAAATGGATAAAATTTTGAATCCTTCATTGGATCTTTCCACTTATTTTCAAGTGCAAATCTAATTTCCATGATTCTCTTATTTCCATGGATAACAAGATCATAAATATCATGGAATTCATCAGTAAAACCTGGTGTTTTAACAAGTTTGTGGAAGTCTATTATCTTTGTTTCCTATCTTTTCATTTTACTCGTAAACTTGGGATTTGTTTTTCCCATTGTAGTATTACTATTTACTACACAGCTACAATTCAAATAATTCTACATAGCTAAAATTTATAGCGGTGATTCAAAATTAAACCCTATTTCTAGTTCTACAATCTAAATAATAAACCATGAGATTTGAAAAATTTAAAAGGCAAGACCTAGGTGCTCAGGATTTTACCAATTATTTCAATTTGTGCATACTATGAATGGGAAAAGAGCTGAGAGACTTTGTTTCATTCCTCAATCCTCAACCTAGAAGCCATAACCCCTTTCTGAATCTCCAATAAAATTTAGAAGTAGAATTGAAAAACTTAGATTAAAAACCTAAAGGACAAAAATTGTACATTCATGAGTATTGAGTCATCAGTCATGACTCATGTTAACTTTTATTGCTTCTTTATGAAGACAGATATTTGATGTCACTAGGAGATGTGTCACTTAATTGTATTAAATTATAACTTCATCCAAAGACCCAGAATTGACCTTATTTCTTATTAGTTATTATATTTATTAAATGTTTAGTTTTATAGTTTACTCCAACTTAGATTTTAATTATACTTAGTTGAGAGTTAATTCATGACATGTGCCTTGTTTCTGAGGGAAATTTGCAAAAAGAGGTGATCGTTCCCCAAATTGGCCCAAAATACACCTTTGATCATTGATCTACGCTCATCCAACGGTCGTTGGTAGTCAGTATCAAGTCTCACAGGTCCCATTAACTTTAGGCTTGTCAGTACCTAGTCACCTTTCACGTCATCATCGAATGAAATAGATCGTGTGAGTAGACACATGTCATGATTCCGGAATAGGTTTGCAAAAATGGGGTTTATTTTCCCTTTTGGCCCAAAATACACCTTCGATCGTTGATCTATGCTCATCCAACGGTCATTGGTCGTCACTATGAGGTGTTGCGGGTCCCATTAAGTTTTGGTTTGTCAGTACTAGTAGTCACCTAGTCACCTCACACGTCATCATCGAATGACACCGACAGTGTGAGTGGACACGTGTCATGACTTTGGAATAGGTTTGCAAAAATGGGGTTTCTTTTCTCTTTCAGCCAAAAATTCATCGTACATCGTCAATCTGTGCTCATCCAACGGTAGTTTGCAGTCACTGTCATTAAATTTATTAAATTAAAATTAAAATAAATATTTAACAATTAATTATATTTTGAGTAATGTTTAACTTAGAATTTAACATTGAATTGAATTGAATTATTTCTATTTGTATTATAATCGAAATTACATTATCACACATTGATATGGCACATTAGCAAATTTGGCATATAATTTATCAATATAGACCACATACTTTTTATATTTAATTTTTAATTTGATGACAGTGCTCTGAATTAATTGCTAAACAATAATAAAACTGTTAAAAATGGAAATACTAATTTTAGACTTTAGTTTTACAGTAAAGAATGTTAAGTTTTTTAGGATAGCTGCAAATGTAATAACACTCTATGTTGTATGTGTTTTCCAAATGCAACAATCTCTCTTTCATTTATATTAGGAATGAGGCTAGGAGAGACATGTCCCTTCGTGGGACATGTCTATTCATTATTATTTATAAGAAAGGACATGCCTCTTCCTATTAATCATAAGTTAATCAATCTTATAATGTTTCATCAATCAATTATTAATTAAGAATAATATAATAATTAAATATTAAATATTAAATTTCATATGATTAATAATAATATAACATATATAATATATTATTATTAATCAACATGTATTATATATATT
>MU225485.1:1943841-1996410 GCA_018584345.1 Thuja plicata
CATTGTACAAATCTATGATTGGTAAACTCATTTATCTAACTCAATCTAGACCTGACATATCTAATGTAGTTGGCATTGTTGGAAGATTTGCAGCTGAACCCAAGTAGAGTCACCTAATGGCAGTCAAAAGGATATTCAGATAGCTAAAGGGAACTATAGACTATGGTTTATGGTATCCTAAATCAGAGAATGTAAAGCTTCATGTATACATAGATGCAGATTGAGCAGGTTGTATTATGATAGAAAGAGCACTTCAGGAGGAGCAGTATTCCTTGGAGACAGGTTGGTTTCTTGGATAAGCAAGAAGCAGAATTGTATTTCTCAGTCAACAACAAAAGTTGAATATGTTGCAGCAGCACTGAATTGTTCAACTATGGTTTGGATCAAGAAGATGGTTAAAGAATTTTTCATATAGGTTGATTATCCTATTTTTATTCATTGTGATAATACTAGCACTATCAACATGTCTAAGAACCCTGTCATGCACGCAAAGACAAAACACATAGAGATCAAGTACCATTTCTTAAGAGAAAAAGTTGCAGACAAAGAAGTTAAATTAGACTATGTGAACACCAAAGAACAGCTAGCAGATATTTTCACAAAGCCCTTATCAAAGGATACTTTTTAGTATCTTAGAGAGAAGTTGGGAGTAATTCCCTCTCCTAAATCTGTCTAGAAGAAGCAGCAAAGACATCAGTCATTAAGTGACTGATGAATTGTTGACTACTCTACTTCTGGAGTAGTATCTGTGCCTAAAGGACTATGGTTCCCTTTTCCATTGATGTCAAAGGGGGAGTATATAGTAAGGAAGAGTATGTACTAAGGGGGAGCATATACTCTGGGGGAGTATATAGATGGTACAAAAACACAGACAGAGGAACTGCAACAGTTTAGAGAAATCCTTGATGAGGATATTGAGAAGATTGTAAAAGAAAGAGGACACCATGAAAAAAGGATGTTTTTGATATCATATGTTGCCATCAATGTCAAAGGGGGAGATTGTTGGAGATTTGATTTAGAGTAGTTGATTGATTGTATGTTTGTCATTGATGACAACATATAATACACAATATTAATTCTATATAAACTTATCTGAATGATGACATGAAGACTTGTGTGGATAGATACATGTTTTTGACATGTTTATTATGTTATATTCATAGACATAGACCTAGATATGATGTTTCAGTAAAGTTATACAATTCTGTTGTTAGCAATTATAGTTCAGGGAGTATAACTATTTATGGCCGACATATATAATATGTCTCATGAGTTGCACCTATCTTTAGGATATGCGTGTGAATATTCATGTTGAGTTATGATTTGATGATGTAGATCCAAAGGTGCCAAATGTGTTTCAAGATTATTGCAAAGTTATGGTTAATTTGGTGAGGCCAATTCAGTGAAGCGTCGCGTCTGTTCAGCATTGACTTGCGCAGACTTAACATTGTTTGCGTGCTTAGTTAAGCTAACTAAGATATTGATGAAGTGTTTCTAAGAGTTGAAATGACCCTCTAATTTGGAGAAGATACTTATAGCAGTTCAATTATGATATGTTAAGTGTGAATGATAAAAAATGTAAAGAAAGATGTACAGAGCAGATTATCAGAGTTGTATCATTCATCAAGGATCTATGTGAAGAAGAAGTGAAAGATTGTAATACACTGGAATTGATCAAGATAGTAGGTCTACTCTATAATTCATCATCAGATATAGTGCATATCTATCATATAGAAGGTTGTAGCCTTCACCATCAAGCAGTGAGCTTTTACACAGTGAGTCCACCACCCCTAACAGGGTTATTTGTAAAAGACTCCTAACAGGGTCCGACCCTTAACCAGGTCACTATACTTATTGCATTGTATTGTACAACTCCTAACAGGGTTAAAATATCTTCTAACAGGGATTACTACAAACAATTATAGTTTATTGTGGGTGCTAATTCCCATCGGGGTTTTTACCATTTGGTTTCCCCGTAATCAAATTGTGTGTTGAGTACTGTGTTATCTGATTATGAATTTGTATACTAAAGTTGAAGAAGTAAACAAAAGGACTTAAGTAACTGATAACTGAATCACCTTCCCCCCTCTCAGTTATCCTTTGGGACTATTCTAACAGATAGAACATAGGATGTCTCAAATCAATTGTCTTTAGATCTTCAACACCAATCTTGAATGGATCTTTGAATAGGAGGAGGCTTGCATGGATGTGGATGGGGAAATATTCAACAAGAGAGCTCCATAGAGATTTGAATCCTTCAATAGATACGTATGGATCTCCTTGATGAATTGGATTATTGAATGCTTGAATTCTTGAGAGTAGATGCTTGCTTCAATAGATCATGCTTAGAGTTGTCTTTTTCAAGTCTTAGATGGTTAGAGAAAATGAGAGGATAAAGCTTCCTTATATACAAGTCTGGGGCACAATCTTCTAGAGAGGCTACATAAGAGAATTAAATTCCCATTAAACCTATACCCCTAGAAGTGGACCTATATTAAATATAATTTCAAGATTCATTGCCTCAAAGACCAAAATAGCTGACCCGAAAGCGGGAATCAAATCTTTCTGAAGCCTAACATTTGGAAACTTTGGGATCCTAAAATTTGGACCTTGGGTCAAGGTTGAGGTCAACATTGACCTAGGTTAGGGTCAAGGTTGACCTTGACCCAGAAGGTGGACCTTGACCCTAAGGTTAAGAATATCAGAATCAGAGAGTAGGGTGCCAGAAAAGGTAGGAGAAAAGTGGAAAATAGGGCAGAATTAGGGGGAAAAAGAAGATCCAAGTAAAAGACCCATTCAAGGCACTTGACATGACCCCAAACCACTTACTCGGAGGGCTGAACCAGTCCTAAATGGAAGTGCTTCCATTTTATGATGATACACTGGGTAAAATAGATCTGGGCTTGCATATCTTCTCCTTCATTCTCGGTCCTCATTAATGGATCCCCTAAGGGTTTTTTTTAATCCTTGAGAGGAATTAGACATGGGGACCCACTTTCTCCCTTTCTATTTGTGTTAATGGCTAAGGGCCTTAGTATATCAATATGTCACACCCGACAGGTGGGTATCTGGAAAGGCATCTTTCTGAATAACGAGGAAGAATCCTACACACAAGATTTTTGCAAATGATACCCTTATATTTGGTTAAGCTTCCATTATGGAAGCTCAAGTTATTAAACAAGGCATTGAAGAGTATTCTATGGCCTCTGGGAAGTTAATCAATCAGAAGCTAACTCAAAACTTTTCTTCCTAAATGTTACCTCATTAGTACAATGATGTCTTCTTAATTTCTAGGGATTTTCTTTGGGGGAGTTTTCTTGTTGGTATCTTGGAGTCTCTTTCTTCTCTAGATAAAAAAAAATCATTTTTGGGATAAGATAATTTCTGCAATTACTCAATGGATTCTCTCTTGGAAGCATAAATGGTTAACCCTATTGGGAAAGTTACTCATGATTAAATTAGTTTTGAATGCCATTCCCATTTATCTAATGTTGGGTTTAAACGTGCCAAAACACTCAGTAGAGGAACTGTAGTCCATATTAAGAAATTTATTATGGGCAGATAATGTATCTAAGAAAAATAAGTTGCCTCTCCTTGCCTGGAGTAAAGTTTGTTCTCCTAAAGATTGTCAAGGTGCAGGTATCAGAGATTTGTCTTTACAAAATAAGGCATTGGGTGCTAAACTGATTTGGAAGTTGTACCAAAATCTGAATTCCAAATGAGCCATACTTATGAGACTAAAATATCTTGACTCGGATGATAGGGAAAGGATCTTTACAACATCAATTTTACCTCGAGGTTCTTCCATGTGGAATTTTATGGTCTCTTGTTGGGATCTCATCTTGCCTTCCCTTTCTTGGATAATTCATGATGGTTCAAAAGAAATTTTTTAGGAAGATTCATGGAATGGTCACTCTCCCTTGGCCCACATCTGGGATTGACACCCTTTGCAGAATCACCTTAAGAAAATATCGGGTGACCGTGTTTCCCATTACTTTGTTATTCATGATGGCATTGCAGTTTGGAAAGATCTTTCTAGACTAAGTGGTTTTTCTCATTTGACAGAAGAACTTTGTACTTTGCTCACCCCCATGCGTATCCTCTTTTCTCCCCTTGAAGATGAACTCATTTGGATAGGTTCTCCCTTTGGGCAGTTTACGGTCAATGATGGCTATAACTCATATTTCCCTCATTAATCACTAGATTCTTGGCCTATAAATATGTTATGGGGCCTGCTTTCCTTCCCAAGGCAGGTGCCTTTGCTTGGCTGGCCATTGAAAACAAGGTCCTCACTGGTGTTAGGCTTGATAGTTTAGGAATTACTGTTGTCTTTTCTTGCACTTTATGTGGATTTTTTAATGGAAACCTCTGATCACTTATTCCTTCATTGTCCATTTGCTCTTGATTGCTAGTATTGGCTTATTCAACATCTTAGATGGTCTACAACCATTGGTCCTATACTTTGTGATCACTTCAAAGCCTAGCCTTCTTTTCATAAAGCTTCCACATTTGCACCCCTTTGGGAGATCAGCCCCTCTATAGTCATTTGGAATATCTAGCTTGAAAGGAATGAAAGATTTTTTAGAAATAAATCTAATTCTTGGGTAGATGTGATCGGTAAAATTGGGAGGGCTATATCAGAAGTTATGCTTTCCTATCATTTCAAATTGATTAATTCCAAAAGAAAATTTTCTAAACGGGATTTTTTCATTCACGACAATTGGCCTTTGTTGCAGACTCTTCCGCCTCATGGCTATCCTTCTTCTAGCCCTTCTCCTTCCCGCTTAAATGTAACATGGTCAGCTCCCCCACCTAGATTTGTTAAACTTAGCTATGATGGTGCCTCTAGGGGAATTTCAAGTAATTTTGGCACTGGGATTATTTAAAGAGACTTGAAGGGCCGCATAATTAGAGAAGCTTGCAATAAATTAGCTCCAGATTCTAATAACGCTGCAGAGTTTGAAGCCCTTCTTCTTGGTCTTTCTCTAGCAGTCTCCATGAACCTTTCTAATCTCATTATTGAGGGTGACTCAATGGTGATTCATGACATCATCTCCTCTAGAAAGAATTCCTCATGGAGATTAAGATATAGGCTAGATTTGGTTCATAGCAAACTAGAAACCCTTCAAAATCTTGAATTGACTCATTGCTTTAGAGAAGCAAATATGGTTGCAGATTTTTTGGCAAATAAGGCTATTGATGATCACATTCCATTTCAGGAGGTGGACGAGTGTTTTCCTTCACATTTTACTTAACTGTCTCGCTTATGCGTAATTACTTTATTCTCTAACTCTCATTTGCATGGTTCCGCTTTCACTTTTCTCAGATTATGCTTGTTCATGTATCCCGACCTTGTATATTTTATATATGAGTTTTACAGTACTACTAATTGATCTTTCCAGTTGGCTATGAAGTATATGTAGGTCTGTGGATTGGTTCATACAGGTTCTTCTTTTCTGGACTTCGAAGGAATGTATTTACTTGTCTTCCTTCTGGTGATAACATCTTTTCTAAGTTCCATTGTGTTGGATTAGCTTCCTTCTCCTTCTCTTCTATCTCTCTTGGATTCTGTGGGATTTGGGGGTGTGCTAGTTTGTATCTCCTAGATAACCGATGATTAATCTTCAGGCATGGGTGAGGAATTCATGTGGCTGTTGTTGTAATTGAAATTATGTGCCATGGCCACTTTTGTATCTGGTAGTGTTTACATTATATAGATTTGGCCTATTTTATAAGGTCTGCCTCACTGTATTTTGTTTCTTTATGTGCGATGATGTGGAGGTTTTCTTTTCCTGGTTCTTTCCTCCACGAGTCCTTGATGAACCTGTGTAATAAAAAACAATATATAAATAATAAAAATATTTTAGTGTCTATGGCCACTTTTGCCTAAAAAAAATTAATTTATAAATGGATTATATAAATTGTGTTAGGGTTACAGTAAAAAATATTTTTTTATGTGAATTTTGTGTTGTTTGTTTTACATTATAATGTTATAATATTAATTATATCTTAGATTAGACATCTAAATTTAATAAGCCTAATCTTTTTAATTAATTATCAAAATTTAAACTTAAAATAAATATAATTTATATAATTGAATTATACAAATTCAAAAAAATCTAATTATAACCATCAAGTATGGAAAATGAATATGATTTAATAGAAAATTAAATAGTCAATATAAAATTATATGATAATGATTTATTTAGTAGAATAAGAATGCAAATATTACTTTTTATTAAATTTAACATTCATTTTTCTCAACCATTTCATTCAAGTGTGAACTCAATTAAATGATATAGTTTAATAATTTAATTAGACTTTTAAAATTTCAATCATCTTTACAAGTCAACACAATTTATAAATTTTTAAATCAAACTTTAATAATAAAATTAAACATTAATACTTAAATCATAAAAATTAAATTAAACTTAAAAAAATATATCAAACTTTGTTAATTAAATCAATTTATAATTTTTAAATTAAAATTTTAAAATCAAATCAAGCTTTAATAATCAAATCAATTAAAAAATTTCAAATTAAACTTTAAAAATCAAATATGTTTGAAGTTTGACCAAGTTTCGAATTTGATCTAATTATACTTGAACACTTAATTTTAAACTTTAACAATTTAGTCTAAATTTTAGAATTAGGGTAAAAACTTCAAAAATAAATTCAAACTTCTTTAACAAAATTAGAAAATAAAGTCAAGCTTAATAAATAAACTCAAAGTTTACAAAGATAGTCAAAGAATACAAATCCTTTCAAAAATTAGAAATTTAGTTTAGTTTTAGAATAAAACTGAAATATCAAAAATAAAGTTAAACATCAAGAAAGTAAACTTAAAAAATGTAGTTAAAATTTGATGAGGAAGTCAAACTTCAAACTTTGATCAAATTTTAAACTTAGGGAAAAATTTAAACTTGGGTTGGACTTCAAACTTAGGTCAAATTTGAAAATTATGTCAAACTACAAACTTAGGTTAGGCTTTCAAAATTAGGACCAATTGAAAGAATATTAATGACCTTTGTTGCTATATCTCTTATATAGGCTTTACAAGAAATAAGAAAAAAATGATATAGGATTAGAATTCAATCTTATGTCTGGGATAAATTATTGTTAGGGTTCAAGGTATACAATCTAGGGTTTGAATTAAATTTAGCTTTAGGTTAATGTCATGGTTTAACATTAACTTTGAATTTTTTAGTGTTAGGTTTTAGTTTGGTTTAATAGTTCAATTCATTTTGTCTTACTGCTAGGGTTAGGCTTCAAATAGAATCAATGTTACTATTAACATTCAATTATGAATCAAGCAGGGTTAGACTTAGTGTTATGATTCAATTAGACTAGGGATAGGATTAGAATGCAATCAGGGTTACGGTTTAGGGTTTAGTGTTAATGGTTAAGGATTATCGTTAGGTTTCAATTTACTTTGGCATTAGGATTGGAATTCAATTATGTTTACAATTTAAGAACAAAGCACAATTTTAACATAAAATGTAGTCAAACTTTGACGAGGAAGTCAAATATCAAACCCTGATTAAATTTTAAACCTAGGGTAAATCTCAAACTTGGGTGAGACTTCAAACTTAAGTTAGATTTTAAAATTAGGTCAAACTACAAACTTAGGTTACAATTTTAAAATTATGAATCAATTAAGGTTAAAGTTAGCATTAGGATTTAATTAGACTAGGGATAGGTTTATAATGTAATTAGGGTTAGGGTTTAGGTTTTAGTGTTAACAATTAAGGATTATCATTAGGATTCAATTTACTTTGATGTTAGGATCATAGTTCAATTTTATGTTTATGATTTAAGGACAAAGCACAATTTTAAGAAAAATTATAGTCAAACTTTGACAAGGAAGTCAAACATCAAACTTAGATTAAATTTTAAGCTTAGGGAAAATTTCAAACTCGGGTTAGACTTCAAACTTAGGTCAAATTTTAAAATTAAGTCAAAGTACAAACTTAGGTTACAATTTTTAAATTAGGACCAATTTAAAGAACATGAATGAGAGTAAAATATCTAAAAGAAAGTCAAACTTCAACAAGAATGTCAAACTTCAAAAAAGTAATCAAAGTTATACATATGTATTATAAATTTTTTCTAAAAAATAATATATTAAAGTTTATCAATCAAGACCTTAAAATAAAATGTAATTTAAAGTATAATGCCTATATTAATTTTCTATAAATATCACTTATTTTGTAGTAATGCTACGACAAATAATATTTTTTGAATTTGAGGAACAAAGGAGGAAATATCAAAGGGATTATCAAAGGGAATATCATCAAAGATAACAAGAAAAAATGGTAGGATATGAAAGGGAGGAACAAAGGAAAAGATGCAATGAGACAGATAAGCATAGATATGAAAGATGAAGAGCCTAAGTAGCAGTAGAAGAATTGGATGCTTGCAACAAAGTGTTAGGCCCAAAGAAGACAAGCACAACTGAGAGGGGGGAGGTGAATTATTTGTACTCATTGTTATTAAATTTAATATAATTAAACAACTCATAGACCTGAAAGATAAAAAATAATGCAAGATCCACAATACAAAACTCACAACACTAGATTTGTTCACGAGGAAACCTGGTTAAGAGAAAACCATAGTGGGAGTCAAACCCACTAGATAGATGTACTCTGTTAAAAACACTACCCGATTAAGAGAAAATAAGAACATGCCTACTTCCTAGAGCACACTACTCACAATTCAATGATCTGGCCCTCAATCGGGTTCACCAATCAATCACTGATAATAGTTACAAAGGGTGGACAAACTGTCCAATACAACTGAACTAACTTACATCATCTACAATTTATACCTCAGTTGCATAATAAAAATATCTCTCTACTCTATTTTCCACACACTTCACAATCACAATTGATTTCCCATTTATACATATTACAATGAATAACAACAACAAGGTCGACTAGGACAAATACAAATAAATGATATGAATAATAATCTCAAACAACAATGCAATCCAAATCAAGTCATCCATGACTTAGATAGGACCAAAAACATCATCCACGAACAAGAAATAGCTTTGCCAAATCCACACCACAAATTGCAACACGTTACTTCACCAAGTCGACCAAGACCTAAATGAAGAAACACCAATCATGCTCAGAGAATCACCAGTTGTGATCACCAAGACTCTTCAACACATCCATAACAGGATACAAGAACACAAGAAAGTAGTATAAATAACTTCTCAAACCTCCATAACATCTCAACCTCAAAATCCAGACTCATCTATGTACTATTCATCATGAAAATTGAACACTAAAATGTTAGGAATAACATTCCACCAACAAAACTGAGAAGGGGGGTTACTCAGTTGTGAGACAGATTATTAAACATTTTAACTTTATAAACCAAAACTTTAATCCAAATGATAGCACAGTAAATTCTGACACAATAAAATAATCCTTTGTTGTCGAGGAAACCGTGTTAAAGGTAAAACCCCAGTGGTGATTTGTACCCACAATAATGTACTGGGAGTATAGTATCCCTGTTAAAAGATTTAGCCCTGTTGGGAGCTTATTAATGCATTACAGTACATAGTCCCTATTAAAGGAAAAAACCTGTGAGTAATAACATAAAGTTTTTCCATTAACTTATGCAAAGAGAAAATAGTCATAATAAACTATTAGTTACACTACACCAAAAGTCAGGTTTTCAACTCAGACCAAAATTGCTAAGCAAGGAGAAACCCGACAACACAGTTTTGAAGTGTAAACCAAAAGTGCAACCCAAAAATGATAAAGAGGAAACCGACAGGAGTAAACCAACTGTGAAACCCGACAAGTAGAATATAGTGCAAACTATAAATAACAGACAAGAGTGGAACCCGATAGACAGTTCAACCAAGGAACACGAAAAGAAAGTCAGACTGATGTCAGAGCAAACCGAGCATCAGACACTGAAAGTCAGTTATATCCCAAGAAAAGTGGATCTGACTTCCACGTCAGATAAAACAACTATATTCTATTTATAGAGTTTTTATTTGTTTTAAATCCATTTCTGGAGGAACAAGAAACATTATTGTAATTATTTTAATTGGTCTAACTGATTAAAAACATGCAGACTAGGAGATCAAGGTCAAGTTGTAAACCTTTGATCATAAAGTTAGTTTTGTAATACATGAAACTTAATTAGGTCAATCTATCTTATAAATACATGTTGTAATCATTTATTTGACAAGGATAAGAGGATGAATGTAGCCTATGACCACATCTATGGATCAAACTAAGAGTTTCAAGAAGCAGAACAACAAATGATGGAATTTGGTTATCAAGAATCAAGAACAGAGGCTACAAAGCAACATAGGTATTAATAAATCACATTAGGTGATACATTTGTACATGTGATTTATAATGGGTCTATAATAAGAAATAGTTAGATTGCACACACTCAGGTCAATGAGTATTTTTGTCTACATTATAACCAGTGTAGCAAATAAAAGAAATCCTTTCAAGAAAGGTGGATTTAACAATCCTATTGTAAATCTCTTAACCAAGTGCACACTAAATAGTGTTGCCAAAGATCTTAATAGAGTACACACCTTAACCAGTCTCCACACAATACTCCTAACAGGGTAGATCATCAGAAGTGATCAAATTGTAAGCCTTAACCGACCCCTTCCAATCTGCAGATAGTGAAGATTTTGTGGGTGCCATCCCCACCATAGGTTTTACCTTCTAACAAGGGTTTTCTGTGTTACCATATCTTGTGTTATGAGTCAATTACTTTCATGAATGTTTCTATGAATGTTTACATGTTTGTTAAAGTTTATGAATTGATATATCTTACACAAAGATAGTATAGAATAGATGGTTGGTCACACAATTGATTACACAATGGATAAAGGTTAAAACAGATAAAAGTTTTAGAGGTAATGATTCACCCCTCCCCTCTCAGTACACACTTCCCATTATTTCCAACAATTGGTATCAAAGCTAGATATCTTATATGGAAAGTTTACAGACTTAAGAGAAAAGATCATACAATGGAGAAGTATAGGCTTGACACGAGTATTGAGAATCAAAAGCTAGAAATTCAGATCTTCTATGAGTAGTATAAAGAAGCTAGAATCAAGATGAGAAAACTCCTAGATGAAAGAAAGATTATGGCATCTCACTATATTGAAAAAGACTACCATGAAGAAGAGATACCAGATCTATTTGAGTCTTCATGATCTACAAATAGCAAAGCATCAGACACATCAGAAGAAAGCATCATAAGTCTAAATGGAATAAATCAACATCTAGCTAGAAAAGTAAAATCTATGCAAATCAATCAAGAGACACAGATGGTAAGAATGATTGATGTCATGAGCAATGATAGACAAGCTGAGCAAGAGAGAACACTAGCTATTGATGATAGAAGGAAGATTACTGAAAAGCTACAAGAGAAAGATTCAGAAATACAAAGACTTACAGAACATCATCATGAGATCACAAATCATATTATTCTTATGAGTCAAGAGGAAAACAAAATGAATACAAAACTCATTGAAAGAATAGAAGCTATCGGTGAGCTAAGGGAAGAAAATGAAAAGCTGAAACAAGAAATAAGAATTCAGCAACAACATAATGAAATAAGAAAGAGAGCTAAAGAAAGAAATAAAAGGATGGATGATTTTCTTGATGGACAAAGGAGAGCCAAAAACAACACTGGACTAGGCTATACCAAGAATGGAGAATCACCCAATCAAGATGATCTAAAGAATGTCTATACAAATCCAAGATCAAGAAAGCTAACATGCAATCACTATGGAAGGAAAGGGGACACATAAAATGTTTGTAGGAGAAAAATGAAAGGTATTCCTAAATCCACACCTTCATTCATAGGAACTTGTTATAAATGTAACAAGAAAGGACATAAAGCTTAGGAATGTAAATCTGAGGTGAAACAACCAAAGAAGGAAACCTACATGGAAAAATACTATCCTACTTGCAACATTCATGGGCACACAACTCTTGAATGCTGGAAAAAGAAAAGGCAAGCATGGAAGCCTAAAGGCCAAGAAACCCCATATCAACCGAAAAGAGTCGGTAACCAATATGTTTGGGATTACAAAACTTGGGCAAATTGTATAGCATGTGGAAGATTTGCTCACATTGATACAAACTATATGAGACAATTGAAAAGAAATTCTAGAGGCTAGACTAACCCCAGAATGGCATCTCTACACTGTCATAAAGTTGGTCATCTGAAGAAAGACTACAAAGACCAACACCTTTTCCAATGGAAACACCATTGAAAACATCAGGAAGATGAGAAACAAAATGTGGAGGAAATCTACAAACACTGATGAAGCTGGATCGAGAAATGAAAATGGTGACACCTTATCCAATGGATCTGGTAACATCACCATCCCCACCTAAAGAAGAACAAGTAAGTATGGAACAACATAATACCAAGTTATATTTTGCATCAGTTCCATTATACATAGTTAAAAATATCAAATCAACATGATTAAAGATGCACTATGGTATTACTTTTTATACTTATGTGATTTCAATTTCATCGGTTAATGCATACCAAAATGCATCAGTGTACATACAAAGCTAAGTTGTCTACACTTACCGATAATCATCTGTTAACATACAAAAGCTAAAGTTGCTAGTGTAAACTAAGATCTGTCGGTAATCATGTGAGTTGACAAAGTTGTCTTTGCAATACACAAAAATCCGTCGGTGAATGTAACAAGTTAAATGACTACCCCAAAGCATCGTATTGTCATTGAAAGAGAAGTTAGTGTATCACTTGAAGAATCTGTCTTCACACATCGAGGAGTGGTTGAGCATTAATGACTTGACTTAGGGTAAAGTCTATAAATAGATGACAAAAGGGTTTCATTTCTCACCAAGCGATTAGAGAGAAGTGAAAAGAGAGAAACCAAAGCATGAAGAAACAACATTGTAGAGTGACTCCAACTCGATTCACAAGCACACCAACTAATCAATTACATCTACAGAGGTGAAAAGTAAGTACCAAGCATAAATTGAGAACTATGTTTATCATTTACGGGAAAACCCTAATTTCATAATCAAATGACGACCACATCAAGAACTGCTAAGCTCAAGAGTTTTAAGAAGAACAAGATCAATCTTATCAAGAACTCAACCTGTGAGGAACCACATTATAAGATATGTCTAGAGGTTTCCTCACAACCTGACAATGTTGGAGAATTCTCAAGAATACCATCTAGGGTTTTGCTTGTAGAAGATGTGTGAGCATATATTCACTGCAAGATAACAAAGATTGGAGACCTGGAAGTTCAACAAGCTTTCAAGAACCTATGTAACAATGATGGCACTATCAAGGATGAGCACAAGAACATCAAGGTAAAAGGGCTCACAAATTCCCTATGGTTCCCAAAGGAGTTCAAGACTGAATGGATTTGGTTATTACTATGCATGATACATGACCAAAAGCTATGGTTGTATGAGCCTAAACTAATAATAAGGGATGTAATTCATGCTATCACCAGTTATCCCATATCCGATAAGGTAAAGGCACTAAAGCACCTGCCTAAACTTGAAATTGAGAAAAATACTGGAGCTACATGGGATGGAAGAGGACTAAAAGTATCCACCATCAATGATGATGAACTAAAATTTGGAGCATGTGTCTTAGGATACAAGTTCTTCCAGGCTAGCAGGATGAATAACATTGCATCCAGAGCAGTGGATACAGTCTACAAGTTTGTCGAGAAGGGATTGCAGTTGGATATGTTAGAACTTCTACTCAGACAATTGGAAGAGAACATGAAGACAATAAGAAATGCAAAGTCAAATTCATGTAAGTTTGTTTCTCTGATTATGTGCATATTCTTATATTTCCAAGAATCTTTCCCATCAATAGGAAATGTACAATGGGACACAACAAGACCATTGACCATACAGATAAGTGAGTTCATAAAATCACTAGGAGATAAATTTGAGTTAGTCATGGATGAATACTTTTCTGGATTCAAGGATATAATGCAAAAGAGAGTAAGGATCCTAGAATAATTAATTGAAAAGTTCAAGACTGATATATGATTTATGGTGGACACTGACTATACATACATCAAGCCAGTTCTACCAAGGACAACATGGCTATCTCCACTTGACTATGAGGTGAAGATAGATCAAGCATCCAATGCAATTAAGACATTAATAAATGACTTTAGATAAAACACAACCTAAGTTTGGTACATATGAAGAAGCCAAAGAAAGAATTAAAACTGACTTGGTTGTAAACAAGATTGATAGGAAGAAAGATAAGATGGTCAAGAACTTAAAGAAAAGGTTGTTGGTAATATAAGAGGAAACTGAAAAGATAGAAGACACCAAGGGACAGTCACCCATCGGTGAAGCTGAGAAGGAGAGTGACTCAAAGTCAACAGAGTTGGACACACCACTACCTCCACTAGCTAAGAAGCCAAGGACTACTGTTGCATCCAGGACCAGGAGTCAGACAACAAAGGATGCAAGTCCTTCATCAATTAAGAAAGTTCAAGTAAGGACCTAAAAAAAAAACCTCCAACCAAAAAGACCACAAAACCAAAGAGGAGAAGGAAACTAATCCTAAATAAGGAAGACATAGAGGATATAGATGAATCTGTCCAAACAGAAAAGACTAAGATTCCTAAAACTATTGATGAGATATGTGAGTCAATTGCAAAAAGAGGTGGCTTAACCAACACCAAGGTAAGAAAGTGGCTAACATTAGAGCCCGATCATCAGAACAAGGTTGAGGAAGAACTGATAAAAGAAATGATAAAATTTAAATATGTACCAGTACAATTTGATGACAAAATGCCAAAATAACTTCAAGAAAGATTATCTTCCTGATGGACTTATGCATTAAAGAATGAAAAGGAGATAAGGGAAAGAGTCCGAGTTTCTCTTATGCCTCTGAAATAAAAAATGGAAGAAATCCAAGAGATGATGGAGAAACATACAAAGGATTTCTCACCCAAGATGAGAGCTTACACAGATCTACAGGGAAAGCTTATAGAGCTAGAAAAGGATAGTAACAAAATTTGGAGTAAAATAATCAATAGACCTATTAAGGAGGCAAGACCCAAGAGAAAACTACCTCTCACAAATGAGCCACCCAATGATGACTCTCCGGCTAAACTAGCCCATAGCACATACTGATAAATGACATAGAGGATGTCACAATAATAGAATTGGACAAAGAAGAATTGAACACAATAGGAAACAAGGATATGGATGTTTCTGATGAAACATATCCAGAAAATACTATGGATAATATAATTATTGACATCACTAATGATCCTTCAAATGAAATTCAGAAAGATGAAGATTTCACAGTTGTCAAGGACCAAACCAACAAATAGGACACTACAATTGATGCTGCACAAGTACACATACTAGGCCAAATGCCATTATTGATTCAAGAAATCAATATAATCTCACAGAAGGAGAAGACCCCCAAGCCCAATGCAAGCATACCCAAGGATAAGGGTAATGATGACAAAAAAGATACATCTGATGAAAAGAAGGATACAACTGATGAACATGTAGTCATCGGTAAAGAACAAAAGGATGCGGAAAACACTGAAAAAGAAACAAAAGTGAAAGATGCAGATGAAGTGCAAAAAGAGAAAGATGAGCAAGATAAGATAGTTGATACTACACTGAAGGACACCAAAGGCAAAGATGCAGATACACCAAAGGTTGATAAGGAGACATCCTCAGACAACTGATAGGAAAACACTAAGAAGCTAGACAAAGGTACAACACCATAGAAGCCTTTGTCTAGCACATCAGACCAAGCAGAGAAGCTAGCTTTAGTTCTGCATATAGGTGCATCACAAAATAAAAAGAAGATGATGAAGAAAAACAAGTTGGAAGTCACACTTGACGAGATCATAGAAATGCCGAAATGTGACCCAACTACACTAGATTTTGAATCACTCCAAGAATATGGAGAAATCTGTCAAAGGAAAGCTTTGCAATAAAATCTTAAGAAGCAGCACCAAGATTCATTGGTACTGGAGACCACAAGGGATGTCTTGAACCAGATAGTCCCCGACATATATTTTGGTGTCAATGCCCACATTCTATATCAACTTGTCGTTCTCACCGACACCATCAAAACACAAAATATAGATGTAGAAAAGGCGATTGAGGAACAAGCAGAATAATAGTTTCAATACAAATTGACAGAAAAGATCAGCCAAGAAGTGGAAAAAAATAAGGTAAATATTTTAGAGTTATCAAATGAATTAGATCCAATAATTACTGAAGTTGTTTCCTTAATTCAAAAGCTATGCATTTTAGAGAAATTTGCAAAGGATAATAATGAAAAGATTTCAAAGATCAAATCCAGTCTAAATGAAAGTGCACAAAGTCTAACCACAGATGGAAATGCAATCAAATTGCATTACGAGAAGATCATAGAGATCAAAAGGTTAAGACAAGAACTTTGGGAAGTAGAGTCATAGTTCAGAGAAGAGGTTACTGAGATACAGTCTCTAATTTTACTGAACCTCACACTTCTACAACAACACATAAGTTCAGCAAGGCAACTTATTGCCACCCCTGAGATGTCTGTAGAAGACAACATCTACGACATGCATGCCCAGATCACAGTACAACATATGACTCTTGAACATCTAAAGGAGAAATGGGAGAAGATGATGGAGGAAATGAATACCTCTCACTTTCATATTTTTAATAAGCTATAGGTATAAACCTTTTCCCTTTCTATAAAAAAAGGGGAAAAGGAAATGATATGTACAGAGCATATAGTAAAATAGGGAAAAGGAAGTAAAAAGGGAAAATGACAATATAGCACAAAAAGGGAAAAGGAAGAGATAGTATAAAGACTAGTATACAATACACATATACTATACTATATCTTCATATGCATAGGGGGAGTCATGAAATAAATAAAGTAATATACATGGTGTGCATACTATAAACTTTGTTAGTATTCTGCACATATCAGTTTTTGATACTAATGTCAAAGGGGGAGATTGATAACATAAAGTTTTTCCATTAATATACAAAGAGAAAATAGTTGTAATAAACCATCAGTTACACTACATCAAAAGTCAGGTTTTCAGTTCAGACCAAAATTGCTAAACAAGGAGAAACCCGGCGACACAGTTTTGAACTATAAACTGAAAGTGCAACCTGAACATGATAAAAGGGATCCCAAAAGGAGTAAACTGATAGTGGAACCCAATGAGCAGAATACAGTGCAAACTGAAAATAAAAGACAAGAGAGGAACCCGAAAGAAAGTTCAACCAAGGAACACCGAAAGACAGTCAAATTGATTTTAGAGAAAATCGAGCATCAGACACCAAAAGTCACTTATATCCCAAGAAAAGTGGATTTGACTTCCATGTTAGATAAAACAACTATATTCTATTTATAGAGTTTTGATTTGTTTTCAATTCATTTCTTGAGGAACAAGAAACATTATTGTAATTTTTTTAATCAGTCTAACTGATTAAAAACATGCAGACTAGGAGATCAAGGTCAAGTTGTAAACCTTTGATCATAGAGTTATTTTTGTAATACATGAAACTTAATTAGGTCAATATATGCTATAAATAGATGTTTTAATCATTCATTTGACAAGGATGAATGTATCCTACAAGCACATCTATGGATTAGACTGAGAGTTTCAAGAAACAGAACAACAAATGATGAATTTGGTTATCAAGAACCAAGAATAGAGGCTACCGAGAAACAAAGGTATTAATCAATCACATTAGGTGATACATTTGTACATGTGATTTGTAATGGATCTATAATCAACAATAGTTAGATTGCACACACTCAGGTCAATGAATATTTTTGTCTACATTCTAACCAGTGTAGCAAATAGAAGAAATCCTTTCAAGCAAGGTGGATTTAACAATCCTATTGTAAATCTCTTAACCGAGTGCACACTAAAAAGTGTTGCTAAATCTCTTAATAGAGTAGAACTTAACCGGTCTCTCCACATAATACTCATAATAGGGTAGATCATCAAAAGTGATCAAACTGTAAGCCTTAACCAACCACTTCCAATCTGTAGATAGTGAAGATTTTGTGGGTTCCATCCCCACCGTAGTTTTTACCTTCTAACAGGGGTTTTCTGTGTTACCATAACTTGTGTTATGAGTCAATTACTTTCATGAATTTTTCTATGAATGTTTACATGTGTGTTAAATTTTATGAATTGATATATCTTACACAGAGAAACTATAGAACAAATGGTTGGTCACACAATTGATTACACAATGGATAAAGGTTAAAAGAGATAAAAGTTTTAGAGG
This sequence comes from Thuja plicata, assembly GCA_018584345.1. Classification (NCBI taxonomy): domain Eukaryota; kingdom Viridiplantae; phylum Streptophyta; class Pinopsida; order Cupressales; family Cupressaceae; genus Thuja; species Thuja plicata. The sequence goes on from MU225485.1 coordinate 1,962,147, forward strand.
TACTGATTCACCCCTCCCCTTTTAGTACACACTTACCATTATTTCCAATATTGAGGAGTTAAGAACAATAGTGGGATCACTGCCAAAAGAAGGTTAAAGCCACCCTCAAGGACTTACAGTCCATAACATAAGTGTATATAGAAAATATACAATCCAGTGAATTGTCTGATAGAAACCATTTTTTTTTGGTTAGTTCCAATGAAGTACCATAATCATATCCTCTTCTCTACATCCAACATAAAATCAAACTTGCAACTTCCACACTTCTCTATCTTTAAATTTTCCTCTTCCATACATACATCCATACACATCTTTTCAAAAGAAAAGATCTCTCATATATACCCTATTACAATAATTGATTAAGTCAACCAATTAGGCTTTCCCAATATACAAATAATTATTTAACCCCTTTCTAAGATACACACAATTCCTACAACAAGTAAACATCAATTAAAATTCATCAAATATAATCTAAGATCCATAATCCACACTCGCAATCCACAATACACGCTACATCTCTGAAGTCAGACCCAAATAGGTCTCCTTTAGAATACACACCACAAATGATGTCACCAACAATCATACAACTTGTGACCCATAAAAAATATTCCTTAACATGTCTTCTATCATCCCTTAAGATCGCATAACCTGAATCATCATCACTTGTAAGATATACTCAAAACATAGAGACTCGCTCTGTCAATCATCACTATCACAGTCCAGTATCCAGTATTCACTAAAACATCTGTAACTCATCCAATATAATATTAAGCCAAGAGACCTTATAAATAAGATCACCATACATCCTTCTATATATCATCATCTTGGCTTTTTATGATTCAACCATACAGTATCCGTACACTTCTGCCAGTCATCATACAATAGTAACAACCAGTTTGTTCTTCATCCAAAGAAACATATGTTGACATCAGTGACAAAACTTGAATCCCAACAACATTAGTAGTATCTAATTCCAACAACATCAAACATTCTCCCCCTTTGGCATTGATGGAAACATATGGGAAAATCCATCAACCCAAAATTAAAATCTTTTCAATATCCTCAACACATCTCTCCCTAAAATAGTAGGGATTTTCTTATAGAATCTCTCTCCCTTTGACAATAATGAAAAAGGGTTCCATAACTCTTCTTTCTTCTGCAAGGTGTAGCTTTTTCAAATCTTCATGTCTGTAACAACCAGGTGCAAAATCACCCAAATATGTTCTATAGTGTTCCAGTGATCACTCCCCCTGAGGATGAGATCCATACATCAAGTCTAGAAAAATGAAATAGCTCTGAAAGCCACTGGATTGATGCATTCCCACATAAATTAATTACCAAAGGGAGGGGCTATCACCCCAAGCATTCTTCTGAGATACTCAAAATCATCTTTTGGAAAAGGTTTTGTAAATATATTTTCTATTTGTTCCTTTGTGCTAACATACTCCAATCTGATCTCCTTCTCCACTACCTTATCTCTCAAGAAATGATAGTTAATACAAATATGTTTAGTCTTTGAATGCATTACAAGATTCTTCGACATATTCACTATGCTAGTGTTATCACAATGGATAACCACTGGTTCTTCAAAAATTATTGCAGTGTCCTTCAACATTTGTTTCATCCAAACAATCTGTGTACAATTTATAGCAGCAACAACATACTTAGATTCACTAGTAGACAAGCTATACAATCCTGCTTCTTACTTAACCATGAAACCAACCTTTTTTCCAAGGAAAAATGATCCTCCACTTGTACTCTTTCTATCATCCACACTACTTTCCCAATCAGTATGAGTATAAGCATGTAAAATAAAGTTATCAGATTTTTCATACCATAATCCATACTCTATTGTTCCTTTCAAGTATCTAAAAAAATTCTTTTCATAGCAGAAAGGTGTGTCTCTTTAGGATCTACTTGATATCTTGCCACAATTCCAAATACATTGGAAATATATGGTTTGGTGTGAGTTAGATATAGTAGACCTCTAATCATTGAACTGTACTTTGTCTAAAAAACAATCTAAGTTTCATCATTATTAGTAAGTTTATAACCAGTCATCATGGGTGTCCCAACAGGTTTACAATCTTCCATTCCAAATTTCTTCAACATTTCCTTAAGATACTTGGTCTGAGATATAAAAATACCATTCTTGTTCTGATTACTTTGCAATCCAAGGAAAAATTTCATCTCACCAATCATTGATATTTCAAATTCATTTTCCATCTCTTTAGATATTTTTTTACTCATTTCATCATTACCTCCAAAAATGATATCATCAAAAAAAACTTCTATGATTAGTTTTCCATCTTCACTAGTTCTTAAGTATAAATTATTGTCTGCATTACCTTTTCTGAAACCAAGATGAAGTAGATACCATGCTCTCGGTGCTTGTTTAAGTCCATATAAAGATTTCAACTTGCAAACCATGTCTTCATCTTTTGTCAAAGGAAATCCATCAGGTTTCTCTATGTATACCTCTTCCTCCAATTCTCCATATAAAAATGTAGATTTTGCATACATGTGATATACCTTAAACTCTTTATGTGTAGCATAAGCAAGAAATAATCTCATTGCTTCCAACCTAGCAATAGGAGAAAATGTTTCTTCAAAGTCTATGTCTTCTTGTTGCAAGTAGCCTTTACAAACCAGTCTAGCCCTATTTCTTACCACTGTTCCTTCCTCATCCATTTTGTTTATGAAAACCCACTTAGTTCATATAACACTCTTGTTTTTAGGCCTTGGAACCAATTCCCAAGTGTTTTTTTTCTTTATCTATTCTAATTCTTCCTACATAGCTTTAGTCCAAGATTCATCTCAACATGCCTCATCAGTAGATTTCAATTCAAATTGAGAAATCAAACAAATTTCATCTCTTACTTTTGATCTTGTCATCATTTTTATATTCGCATCACTAATGATTTGATCTTCAAGATGCTTCTTAACATACCTCAAAGTCTTAGGAGTTTCAATAAGCTCATTTGATTCATCTTCGATCTCTTTATCAATATCCAAAGGTTCTTTGGGATCAACAGCGACCTCCTTAATCTCTGCAATCTGACCACAGTCATACATTCTCTCTTGAATCTAGAACCTTTTGTCTATCCTAACATTAGTACATTCAATCATCTTCTTCAATCTTAGATTGAAACATTTATAGTCTTATCTCTTAGTTGAATAACCAAGGAAGATGATTAACTACAATTGATTGTATGTTTGAAGTCATTTTATTGATGATCAACCAACTGAGAAAGGTGATGATAGACATTAGTAAGTGTTACCCCTAATTTTTAGCTCATACTTTTTATCTGATTATCTTCTAAAAATTAGAAGTTTACAGTCTTATTTCAATAAATACCTTTTGGTCTAAGTTTGCATTTCACCCCTGTCGGTTGAACTATGAATCTTGAACTTGTCTAGTTCAAGGTTCAAGGTTCAAGGTCGCCCTGCATTGTGTTTTTCCTTTCTTCACTTTTTCATGGAAATGAGCGGCGTGGTTTGCAATTTCCCTTCTTTTGTTGAACTATGAATCTTGAACTTGTCAACTTCAAGGTTCAAAGCTTGATTGCGGGCCTCATCTTGCATAAAGTATTATCGGGTTTTCATCTTTCTCACCGCTCACGTGTTATTTTAAAAAAACTCACCAAAGGGAAGTCATGTCTTATTGTCTAATTGAACTCACTTCTTTGAAATAGCCTTTTTCAATGTTCATAGTTCAACCAAAACTTGCGTATTGGAAAAGTGAAAAGATAGCGATGATGTGACTGAAAGCATAGCTGGTGGAAGATAGATATACCTACACATGCTATGGATATAATCATTATTGGATGTAAAACTTATATGTCATTTCGATCATTCAAAGAGATCAATAGTGAATGATCGTATTAAGCCAAACCTCTTGTCGCATTTAATTAAAGCCCACTTCATCATTAAATGCAAATCTTATGTATTTTGTTGAAAATCAGTTATAAATGAGAGTTCATGCTGTCACTTCTACAGTGAATTTTTCCTGAAATGATCAAGTTGGAAAAGCAAGCGGAAGGTATGCTCTGATCTTGAGAAGCTTAAGGTGTGCGCAATCTTTAGGTTAGTGTTTTTCTTGCCCAGAGTTCCTGTTTGAAATTGAGGACATTTGAAAGTTTGATATTGAAAGGCTCTGTTTTTCTCTTTTGCAATTTCAGTCTTTAATAGTTATCCTTCTTAAGAAATATGAAGCCCCCACTCCCAAATTTTGGACAAACCTCTCCTTTGGTTTGTTCATTGCCTGCGTGTGATGACACAATGATAAAGATGGGTGCCTTAGAGGAGATTCACAGTAAGATTAAAAACCCTATTCCTAGTTCCATAATTGAGAAGGCGATGTTAAGTGGTTTAGCTGATCCAGCAACGTTTCCTCTAGTGGCCCGTTGTCTAGAACTAGTGTTATAGTGTGTCAGGAGATATGATAGAGAGGAGAGGTGTATCAAGAAAATTGATGGAAGCCCTCTTACTTTCATTAACCGAGATGTCATCCTTACAACAATGGGTATTCCTGAGAAGGATCCCTATGAAGGATGGAAAATTGCTTCCTCCTACTCTATTTTCTCTACAAAGAAATAAATTTACAAGAATGAAATTGCTAAACAATGGCTAATGGAACCAAAAAGAGGAGGGTCACAACTGCCCAAACCCCTCGCAATAAATCATTTTAAACCTGAAGTAGCAGAGTTGGTCATTCTATTGAATAGAATAAAAGGTAACAGTCACACTTATTACTGGTAGGATTGGATGTATTTTCTCATTCAGATAACTTTGGGAGGGGAAAAGTATATTGATTGGGAAGATTGTATTGCTGATGAACTTCATCATCAACTGGAAAACTATTTAGGAAAGGCTAGTGGTTTTTATATGTCTTCCTATCTATTTTATGTTATGGCCTGTACTAGAATTACATGTTCCCAATATGAAGGTATATGATTATTATCCCCATCTATATAAAGATATTCATGTTGACGGCTATATGAAAGTTAATGGTATTTTCTTAGGAAGGCTGATTTTTGACCTACAGGGGAATATTGAACAAAGAATGTTGGGGGAAGCAAAGAATTTTGTTAACACCTTTGGGAGCTCTTTCATACAATTCAGAATATTTACTTACCTAAGGGTTGGCAGGTTCGAAGGGAAACCATTCAAACTACCTAGGTATACCTTAGATTTGCATGTTATAACAAAAGTTAGTCGCCAGTTGGCACATGTACACAAAGACCTAAAAGAGAGAAAGGGGAGGGCTAAATCCAATTTTCTTGTACAACTTGGTGTTTATACTTGTAAGAATTCTTCTAATGCCCTTAATTTAGAGCAAGAATTGAACAAATTAAAACTGCAAACTTTCGAGGCTAGGGGAGATTTTGATAAAAGGACATATGTTGCTCGACATTTTAACCTACCTTCTGAATTTTTCCATGTTCCTCAGATAGATGACTTTTGGGATAATTGTGCAGATGATTTTGAGGTTAGAAGAAGGTCATGGTGCTGATTTCCATTGAATCAAATAGTTGAGTTGAAGACATGCATTGATGCCACAGGAATAGAAGAGGAGAAAGAGGAAGAGATTCTTGATAAACACTATGTGGAGAAAATTTAGGGACTACCACTTCTTGGGATTGATTGGAACATAGAAGAAAGAGAGAGTATCACCATTAAAACTCTCAGTGTGATAAAAAGAACTGAAAAATGGATTGCTAGTAAAAAGCCACCTCTTTATAGAAAGCACAACACTAGAGGATCAGTTCTTAATGCCTGTGTTGAAAAGCCTATCCCAATTTCTAATGAAGATGTTTCTGTTGCAGGTAAATCCAAATCTAAAAATAAAAAATTTGTTGAATCTAAGGTAAAGAAACAGAAGTCTCCTCATCCAGTCTTTTCTACGAGAACTTCCAGAAACAGGGCTCTTAGAAAAGAGGTCGAGACAATTGAAAAGGAGGTGATCGATCTGGAAGGAATGGATACTTTGATGGGAGATGTAAACTCATATCATTCTATTTCAAAGAAGTTTTTCTAGAAAAGGATGATCAGAAGGGAGTAAAATATTCTACAATGTCATCACCTACCACTCCAACCCGGGTGATGGCAGACTCTCAATAGACGCCAGTTCCTACCTTGAAATGTTTAGAGACATCTATCAGTAGGAAAAGGAATGTCTTGCTAATAAAATTTCCAATTGAAGATATGGTGAGAAAATATTTAGCTTCCTCGGAGAAACCAAAAAGGATCAAACTGGAATCCAGAGTGGACGTTGATGAAAAAAATAGGGCACTAGTTTGTTGAGTGTGTAGTTCCTAGGAACGACAAAGAGATTTCTGAAGCTAATATAGATGATTTTACAATTTAAAAGATAGATCTTGGGTATGCAACCAGAGTGGCTGATGTAAAGCATCTGGAAAATTCTATGAAAAAGATCATCCATAGATCTTTTAAGGATGAGAAGGAAAAAAATGAGATGAAAGCAAAAATCAAGAGGATGGATGAATTTATTCAAGAGGTTCGAGATCCTAATCCTCTCCCTTTAACTATAGCTCCACAATAATTTGACCCACATTCACCAGATGTGAGGAAGACCCTGGACCAGATTCAAAAGAATAAGTTGATTGCAGACGCCTACACCAAGTGGACCCCAACTATGATACAAAAGGGAAGTAAATATATCAATCAGTTGGTTAAGACTCATGAGGTAGTTAATTCAATTGTGATTGAAATTCTGGTAGAACTGACAGAGTGGGAAAAAGAGAAAAAGAAGTGGCTAAAGGTGATGAATCAGTTGCATGAAATAGAGAAGTATGGAGTGAATAAGTTCCTAACTGAGAAATTCGTAGTAGGATTGGATCAAGATACTCTCTATGTCTCCATCAAAAGCATCAAGTAGAGAAACTCTATTATGAAGTCTGGTCATGATAGGACCACCTACCTATTTAGTGAATTGAAGGGGTTAATGGATATTATACAAAAGGACCTCAAATGTCTGAACATTTCCCTCATAAAAGAAGACACTCAGAGTGTTAAGGGAGCAGGGGAATTGATGCAAGAATTTGAGCGTGAGGTTACTACTATAAGAGATACTAAATATGTTACCCTAGATGATTTCATAGCCCTTGCTAACATGGAATCTATGCTGGTAGTCTGCACAAATCACCTTGAGGCGCATATGCAAAAAATTGCCCAGGTTCATAAAGACAAGAAGTTCCTGAAACAGAGAGTGATCCACATTTCCTTGCCAGATCAAGCCACAATTATCAGCATTGTGGAGGCACATAAGGAATGGAGGAGATCTTGTGTGATGGAAACCTCACAAGATCAATCCAAGGGATCCATCTCATCCACCACTCCATGATCCTGCTTCACAGATCACAAAGTAGTGGTAGTTTTTATTAGTTATGATTTCTTTGATTTTGGGAAGTTCTGAAAATAGTTACACTGAATCCTGTACAGAGTATCTCGAGGTGTTATTTTTTATTCTCAAAAGACTAGTGGCTATTTATATAGCCAGGATAATTTGTATAAGGATGATGGTAATTTTGGTTAAATAAGGCAAGACTTATTAGTTTTCAAGATTTTTCTATTAGTTTTTTTTCGAAGAAGAAACTTGAAAGTACATTTTGATATGAATGGAACAAAAATTTATGATATATATAAATCTATTGGTTTATAATAACATATTGGTCTCTATTGGGATATTTCCTGAGTATCTAGAATTTATTTTCAAGTGGAATTTTTTGTAGTTTATTTTAGCATAGCTGTATTTTCACTGGATTGTTTCTGATTATGAAGTCTGTGAGCTTCACTTAGTGTTTGAATATCTATCTTTATTTTCGTTTTCTTTGCATGTTGATGTATGGAAATGTTGTTAATGCCTTACTTTCTTTCTAGTTAAAAGTGAATGGTTGCGAAAGCTAAATGTGATTTCTAGAATTCATTGAAGATCAAACAAGGAGTTGTACCTTAATTCAGAGAATTATAAAGCTAAGCGTTATGATTCAACTGTTAGTTTGAGATTTTGTCTTTGCCTGGGTTTAGAGTGAGTAATTTATAATTTGTAGAACAAGACAAATCTGTATGCTAACAGTCAGTTAATGTATTGTCATTGATGTCAACTTGTTTCGATTGTCATTGTGGTAACAAACATCTATTATGAGTTAAAGATCTAGAACAAACAAAGTTTATGTGGTCAGTAATTGAAGAGTTTTGTATACACCGAGTAATAGTAAACACCAAATAAATATAGTGTATACCGAGCATAGCGATAACCGAGCTAGGGATCATTGACACATCACAGTATTGACTGAGCAATAAAAAGAAACTAAAGGCTGACTAAAATGATGAGTTGGAAAATTGATGACTCTGAGGTAATTGATAATATTTGTTATGATGATCAAACGACTATAAAAATTCAAGGATGATCGGACGAAGAAGAATGAAACGTGTTTTTAACACAACTATCGAGGAAGGTTTAAGCGGAAAAATCAACGATGGAGATTAAGCGACAAAATCTAAAGGATGGAAATTAAATGCGTTATGATGTCTATATAAGAGACAAGAGATTCATTATGAATCATACATGATGCAATGATGCTATGATGCTCACACATGCAAAATTCATGCATGAATAATCAAACTGGTTGAAGATAGAACCGAGCAATTTTGCAAACAACACCGAGTGACAGAGGAAAGAGCATTTATGGAGTGGAATAGAGTATGAAGAATTAGAGGAATTGAAGTGAACATATTGATAAGAGGTATTATATACTTAGCATAGATCTAACAATCTGCAAACAGAGTTGTATTTGAATAAGATCATTACAGTATCAATTTAACCATTGTTATAGATAAATCTCTTAACAGAGTAGGACTTGAAAATCATTATTATAACATTCAAATGAATGTTGAGAGTTTTCTTGTTGACCCCTTAGTGAATGATTGGTCAAGGGAGAACTGCTAGTGATAAATCCTCTAACCAGGTCACATTTAACAGTGTGCATTGTAACCTTTAACAAGGTTGGCTCTTAACCGAGCTCACTTTAGAAGAGTGAATTATTTTGGGTTACCAATCCTAGGTGGTTGTTTCCCTTAGAAGGGTTTCCATGTTAAAAATCTATGTGTTAATGTGTATTATTGTTGTGGATTGTTATTTTTCTTTACACATTACTTTATGAGCATTGATCGGTAATCACAGTAACTGTTTTGCTACTACTCGGTATATGACTTGATAGATGAGTTTGAAGATAAATTTGAGATCATAGTTTATATTTTAGTGAGTTGATTTATATGTTTGAAATTGTTGTTATATACATTTGGGAGAATGTGGGAAAGGAGGATAACTGGAGCTAACTGATTCACCCCCCCTCCCAGTTATCTGACAATTGGTATTAGAGCATAGAGTGCTTAGAAGAAAAGTTTTGAAGGACTTAAGCTAAAGATTACAAGATGTATAAGAGAGATGCACCTAAGTGGAACAAGGAGAACTTATCAACATGGAAGAGAAGAATGAGACTCTTGTCAGGGATTGGAGATTATATAACGCTATGCTTGGATACTAAATTCATCTTACCTAATGGACCTTTGACTATTAATCAGATGAGAGAGAAATATGAACACAATACTATGATGGTAGAACTTGCTTCTTCATTAACTGATGCTGAATTTGAGGATGTTAAGACTTGTAAATCAGCCAAGAAGATGTGGGAAAAGCTTACACTAGTTTATTGAGGAGATGCAAATGTGAAAAGAGATAAAGATGAAAGTCTTTGAGGAAAATTTGATGACACGAGAATGAAAGAAGGAGAAAACATAACATAGTACAACAACCAAATCAAGGAGGTTGTGAATCCTATTCATGGAGTGGGTGGAGTTATTGATGAAGACACTATTGTGAGTAAGATTCTTAAAATGTTTTTGCCTATCTATTCTATTAGAGTCTCTGCAATATATGAAATGAGAGCAGCACTTGGAAACAATATAACAATTGATATTCTAGTCGGTAGACTAATTTCATTTGAGTTGAACAATTTTGACAACAATGTTGTTCCTACTGTTGAATCTGCATTTATGTCCTCTCTAAAAATTGGTAAATCTAGTAACATACACATGATAACAAATGACAGTGACAGTGATAGTGAGGATAAAGGATTTGATGAACTTGAAGCATTAATGGCTAGAATATTTCACAAAGGTAAAGGAAGTTATAAAGGTAAACTACCTTTGATATGCTTTAATTGTAAATAAATTGGACACTTTGCTGCCAAATGCCCTAACAGAAAAAGTGATGAAAGAAATGAAAGATCTAATGACATAAAGGATGATCGAGAATATAGATGCAACCAACTGTACAATAGAAGGAGTAATAGAGATTACAAAGACAAAGGCAAGAAGGCATGTTACATTGCTGAAGATAAAGATAAAGACACCGACACCGACACTAATGAAGACATTGAGACAATATTTATAGTTTTGAAAGAAGATGAAAGGTATGTTGAAACAACACTTATTTCTAAATTTAGCAAGCAAGAAATTTGGATTATTGATAGTGGCTGCACACATCACTTGACTGGAGATAAAGAAAAATTTGAATTTCTTGAGCATTATAAAGTTGGATCTATTAGAATGGGAAATGAAACACCTTGTCAAGTGAAAGGAAAATGTACTATATTGCTAAACAATAAGATCAAATGTGATAATGCATATTGGGTGAAAGGAATTAATTATAATTTGTTGAGTGTTTCATAGTTGAATAACACAGGTCATCGAGTTGCATTTGTAAACAAAAAAGCTAGAATCTATGATGAAACAAGAAAGTTGATCGACACTCGAGAATAATCAAAAGGTAATCTATTCTATCTTGACACTGCCAAAACTACTTGTTTGATGGATATGAATAAAGATGTTTGGTTGTGGCATAAGAGGTTATGTCATGTAATTTTTGACAACATGGTTAAGATCAGTAAGAGGCTTTCCGAGCTTATCTAAACCTGACCATGTCATGTGCAAGAATTGTCAAATGGGAAAAATGTCAAAATCTAGTTTTAAGAGAAAAAATTTCTCTTCTAATGATATTTTGGAGTTAGTTCATACATACCTTTGTGGACCAATAAGAATATAGAGTTATTATGGTGATAGATACTTTATTTTATTTGTTGATGACTACTCTAGAATGATGACTATCATTTTCTTGAAAGAAAAATTAGAAGCATTTAAGATGTTCAAATGGTACAAAGCTAAAGTAGAAAAAGAAAGTGGTAAAGAAGTGAAATTATTAAGATTTGACAGAGGAGGAGAATTTATTTTTGATGATTTCACTAACTTTTTTAATGAGTATGGAATTAAGAGACAAGTCTTTGCACCAAGAACATCACAACAAAATGGGATTGTTGTAAGACGAAATAGATCAATTGTGGATTGTGCTAGAACACTGATGATTGAAAAGAATGTTGCACAAGAATACTAGAGGCAAGCTGTTAGTACTGTTGTATACACACTAAATTGAGTACAATTGAAGAAAGATACAAACAAGACACCTTATGAATTATGGTATGGTTATACACCTAATCTGAGTTAATTTAGAATATTTGTAAGTTGATGCTATATTCTGAAAGATGATAGAAATGGGAAATTTGAATCAAAAGGTGAAGGATGAATATTTCTAGGATATTCTACTAAGAGCAAAGCTTATAAATGTTTGAAAAATTATTCTAACAAGATCACTGAAAGTGCAAATGTAAGAGTTGATGAATTTGCTGAGAAGAATGATGAGGAAAGAAAAAGAGAACCAGAAGACTACAATAGATTTATTTACATTGAAGAACTTGACACTTTTCCTGAGAAAATACCTAATGTTACCAAGCAACAAGGTAATGCTATTAAGCATCAGGATGCACCAACCGAGAATCAGGAAGATGTTGTAACTGAAGATCATGATCCTATACCAACTGAAGAACACAATGAAGAAGAAAGAGTTGAACCTATACTTGCAAAATATGTAAGAAGACATCATCCACATAATCAGATTATTGAAGATAAAAGAGCTACCATGATGACACCAAGTAAGTTGAATAACAACACATGTTTCATTTGTGAATTTGAACCTAAAACTGTTAGAGATGTACTTGAAAATGAAGAATGGATTAATGCAATGAATTAAGAAATTGAGCAAATACAAAAAAACAAAACATGGACATTAGCACCGAGACATGTCATTGGCACCAAATGGATATTCAAAAACAAATTGAATGAGAATGGAGATGTAACCATAAATAAGACAATATTAGTATGCAAAGGGTATGCACAAGAAGAAGGTATTGACTATGGAGAAAATTTTGCACCCATTGCTAGACTTGAAGGAGTTAGAATATTATTTGCTTATGCTGCATACAAAGGATTCAAAGTATATGAGATGGATGTTAAATCTACATTTTTGAATGGGATACTGTAATAAGAGGTATACATTGCACAACTTGAAGGTTTTGTTGATCCTACTCAGGAAAGCATGGTATGTAAGTTACACAAAGAATTATATGGACTGAAACAAGCACTGAGAGCATGGTATGAAAGACTACACTCCTATCTTATCAGTATTGGATTTGTTAGAGAAAGTGATAACAACAATTTGTATTTGAAAGGAGGAAATGATGATAAGATTCTTATTGCTGAAATTTTTGTTGATGATATTATATTTGGAGGAAATGATAACTTATGCAAATCGTTCAATAATGAAATGATGAAAGAATTTGAAAAGTCAATGTTTGGAGAGATCAAATTTTTCTTGGCTTGCAAATTTTACAACAGGCTGAAGGCATCTACATTACTCAATCCAAATACATCAAAGAAGTATTGAAGACATTCAACATGGAAGATTCCAAACCAGTCAGAACACCTATGGTGACAAGATGCAAATTGAAAAAGGAAGATAAGAAAACCAAGGTAAATTAGACATTGTACAGATCTAAGATTCAAAAATTGATGTATGTTGTACACACAAGACCAAACATTGCACACAGTTGGAATTGTAGAAATATTTTCTGCTAATCCTAAAGAATCACATATGACTGTTGTAAAGAGAATTTTTAGATACTTGAAGAACACTGAAGATTATGGATTGTGGTATAAGAGAGAAGGAAAATATGAACTGAAAGTTTACACATATGCTGATTGGGTTAGGAACATTGATGATAGAAATAATACTACTGGTGGAGCATTCTTTGTGGGAGACAGATTAGGTATTGGGATAAGTAAAAGCAAGGATACATATCTCAATCAACTGCAGAAGCAGAATATGTTGCTGCTACTGCAAATTATTTGAACATTGCATGGATAAAACAAACTTTGAAAGCAATGAATGAAGAGATCACTGACCCAGTGGTAATATATTGTGATAACACTAGTGCAATAAATATTTCAAAGAATCCATTGATGCATGCAAAAAGAAAGCATGTATCTATAAAATATCACTACTTGAGGGAACAAGTACAAGAAAAGTGAGTTACACTAGAATATGTACAATCAAAGAACAACTAGTTGACATATTCACTAAACCCTTACCAAAGGATACATTTGAGTACTTGAGGAATAGACTAGGGCTTCATCCCTTGTCTATCGGTCACTAAGCTGACTAGGAGGTTGCATCAACCTGCATGTAATGAAAATATCAATCATGTTGATGCAAAGATGAACTGGACTGACAATGGCATATCAGTACGCTATAAGGTACTTACACTACTGCACCAAAAACCAAAGATATTTTTTGGCTAATGAAGAGTTGTATATTTATTTTTGGCATTGTCATCAAAGGGAGAGAAATGATTCAATGAAATATCTATCCACTACAAGGGAGTAAAGGAGAAAAGAGAAAGGGAGATAAATGACATATCTATCCATTTAACAGAGAGAAGATTCAAGAACATAAAAGTAAAATATGCAGGGAGAGTCTGCATGGTGATTTTTTATTGCTGAAAATTATTATATATACAAGCTAGGGAGAGCTACAACATTTTACATATATTTATAGAAGATAAGTTTGGTATTCTATGACATTTTCATATTGCATATTTCATATTGTGTTGTCATCAATTCCACAGGGATAGATTGATGGACTAAAATTGATTATATGATTGAAGTCATTTTGTTGATGATCAACTGAGTTAGAGATGTGATGATAGAAATTAATTAGTTAATGTATTGTCATTGATGTCAACTTGTTTTGATTGTCATTGTGGTAAAAAACATCTAATTATGAGTTAAAGATTTGGAACAAACAAAGTTTATGTGGTCAATAATGGAAGAGTTTTTTATACACTGAGTAACAGTAAACACCGAATAAATATAGTGTATATCAAGTACAGTGATAACTGAGCTAGGGATCACAGACACATCATGGTATTGACCAAGCAATAAAAAGAAACTAAAGGCCGACTAAAATGATGACCTAGAAAATTGATGATTCTGAGGTAATTGATAAGATTTTTTATGATGATCAAATGGTTATGGAAATTCAAGGATGATCAGATGAAGAAGAATGAAACATGTTTTTGACACAACTGCCAAGGAAGGTTTAAGCGGCAAAATCAATGATGGAGATTAAGTGGAAAAATCTAAAGGATGGAAATTAAATGCATTATGATGTCTATATAAGAGACAAGAGATTCATTATGAATCATATATGATGTGATGATGCTGTCATGTACACACATGCAAATTTCATGCATGACTGATCAAACTGGTTGAAGACAAAACCAAGCAATTCTGCAGACAACACTGAGCAACAGAGGAAAGAACATTTACCAAGTAGAACAAAGTATGAAGAATCAAAGGAACTAAAGTGAACATATTGATTAAAGGTATTATGTACTTAGCATAGATCTAAAAATCTGCAAACAGAGTTATAATTTGAATTAGATCATTACTGTATCAGTTTAACCATTGTTACAGATAAATCTATTAACCGAGTAGTACTTGAAAGTCTTTATTATGATATTCAAATGAATGTTGAGTGTTTTGTTGTTGACCCATTAGTGAATGATTGGTCAAGGGAGAACTATTAGTGATAAATCCTCCAACCAGGTCACATTTAACAGTGTGCATTGTAACCTTTAATAGGGCTGGCTCTTAACCGAGCTCACTTTAGAATCTAGTGAATTATTTTGGGTTACCAGTCTTAGGTGGTTTTTTCCCTTAGTAGGGTTTCCACATTAAAAATCTATGTGTTAATGTGTATGATTGTTGTGGATTGTTATTTTTCTTTAGACATTACTTTATGAGCATTGATCGGTAATCATAGTAATTGTTTTATTGATACTCGGTATATGACTTGATAGATGAGTTTAAAGATAAATTTGAGATCATAGTTTATATTTCACCGAGTTGATTTATATGTTTGAAATTTTTGTTATATACATCTTGGAGAATGTGGGACTACAGGATAACTAGAGCTAAATGATTCATCCCGCCTCTCAGTTATCTAATGGGAAGATACCTTCATCACTTCTAACATCAAATTTCCCTATCTCATCATCTCTTTTGATATAGCATTTACTTCCAAATATTCTGAAATATTTTATAGTAGGAGTGTGATTAAACCATAATTCATAAGCAGTCTTACTTGCACCTTCTCTAATCTGAATTTTGTTCAAGGTGTACACAACAATATCAACAACTTCTCTCTAATGAACTTGTGATACATTTCCTTCCATCAACATAGTTTTAGCAGCATCTAATATTGTTTTGTTTCATCACTCAACTATCCCATTATGTTGTAGTGTCCTAGGAGAAGATGTATGCCTGTATATTTCATGCTCTTTGCAGTAGGTATTAAACAAATCTGAAGTAAACTCACCACCTCTATTTGATCTCAAACATTTTATCTTCAAGCCTGATCCATTTTCAAATTTTGCTTTGAATATCTTGAATTTGTCAAACGCCTTAGATTTCTCTCTCAGATATGTAGCCCACATCATCCTAGAAAATTCATCAACAAAAATTACAAAATACCTATCAACGTAATAAGATCTTGTTCTTGTAGGACCACACAGATCTGTATGTACAAGATCCAATGTCCCTTTCACTAAGTAAGATTTTCTTTTAAAACCACTTCTAGTCTACTTCCCCATAACACACTCTCTACACATAGTGTTAGATGGTTTCATAATCTTAGGTAGATCTCTAACTACATTATTCATACTTTTCTTCACAATATTATCAAATTTAACATGGCAAAATATTATATGCCATGATAACCAAATGTCATCAACCTTCGCAACAAAACAAGAAGCCTCAGATGTATTAATTCAAATATATTACCTCTGGATTTAGTACCAGATGTGATCAAGTCTCCTAACTTAATTCTAATATAAAATTTCCCATCAATAAATTTTAATTGATAACCCTTGTCCACTAGCTTTCCAACACTCAATAAATTATGCTTAAGTCCATCAACAAGCAATACATTGCCAGTATTATTTTTTCCATCCAGAGAAATAGATCAAACTCCAATGATAAGCTTAGGACTATTGTCACCAAATCTTACAACACCAACATCATACCTTTTCAAATTAACAAACCTATTTTTATGTCCACTCATATGATGTGAATAACCACTATCTATAACCCATTCATATTTCTTTTCAACATGAGATACTAAGGCTCTTTCTTCATGTATAGGTTCATCATCCTTAATAGCAATAAATCCAATCTCATCATAGTCAATAGCTTCATCATCAAAAACACATTCACTAGCATAATAAAATTCCTTGTCCTTTGAATAATTAGATTTATAAAAATTAGGTTTATGCTTTGGAACCCTTGTAGGACATCGAGATGCAAAATGACCTATCTTGTTGCATGAAAAACATTTCAAAGGTAACTTTCCTTCAAATTTACCCTTATCTCTCTTTTCTCTTCTAGCAATCATAGACACAACTTCATCTAGATTTATTTCTTCTTCCTGTATCTATTCCCATTCATCAACATATTCTCCAAGTTCTTCTCTTAAGTCACTATTGCTGGTGCTCACAATTTTTGATAAGGTCTTTTTGTTTCTATGCACAGTCGCCTTGAATGTTGAATCAACTTTAGGTAGAGAATCTCCCAATTCTGCAGCCTCAAAGGTAGTTAGTTTCCCAATCAACCTATTTCTATTGAATTATGATGTCAATGGTATAATCTCTTCTATATCTTATACTTTAGTTCTGTATACAGGTGTTACGAATTTGAGAATCTTCACAATCACTTCTTCCTCACTATAAGTATCTCCAGAGTTCCTGATGCTAGTAACAACTTTAGTAACTCTATGTACATATTCTCTAATGTTCTCATCATCTTTAATTTTCAATGTTTCCATATTTGTCTTCTGTATGTGGTAAATTTGGCCTTGTTAACTCACCATACACTTCAACATAGTCCTTCTTCACCAGGTACACACAAGACTAAATATGAGATTATTCATCTTGTCTACCTGCATGATTCGACCTGTTGCCTTCTATCCAGACGGGGTTTTCAAAATAGCTCTCAGAATGAGAGTCTCACAACCATACACCAATCTAGGAATGAAGGATTTTTCTCCATGAATGCAATACAATGCAATATTATCCTAAGAATTGAAAGAAGTAAGCTTAGTCTAAGACATGATTTCAATGCAATTATTCTAGAAATAGAAAGTAATCTATTGCAATAATGAAATTATTCTATATAAGATATCAAGAAATGTGACAATAATTCAATATTCTAACAATGCATAAAAATGAGTGGGGGTTTTGAATGAAGAATGAGAGTTCTTTTATAGACTCAGAGGTTGTTCAGAATGGAAAGTTTCCTATTTTGAAATAAAATAGATAGAAAATCCAGTTTAGAATAGAAAGCTTTATTTAAAAGAATACAGTAAATTGTTTTCTCTTGGCTTTTAACTATTTTCTTTCTTTGATTTAATTGCTTTATTTGATTTATCCGTTTTCTCTCTCTTTAAAGCATAATTAAAGAGAAGTTTCCAATTCTGAACAGAAGAAAGAATTTTGAGAGATTATCCAATTAATTAAATAAATATGACCTCATAATTGCTTTTTCTCAATTATCTGAATAATTAAATTCAATTATTGAAAATGAGGATATTTATTTAATAATTAAATATCATTTAATTCCTTTTCATGTGTCTTAGCTAAAAAGGGTGAATTTAATTTAATTAAAGTGCTAGGACTTTATTAATTAAATTAATTCAATCCTAAGGTTTGTTTAGCTAATAGATATTTAGGAATTAGATACAATGTGTGATTAATGTAGATTTAGAATTTTCTACATTTGACACTCAGGTCGAGTAGAGTCAGTCAAAACTTAGAATTGCCTAGTACAATAGGACTTTGATGATTCAGAAGAATAACAAATACAACAACATTGGTTAGTGTTGCAAGATGCCAATTTTGGGGTGTTACATTTTGCCCCTCTTTGAATTGATGTACGAGCAGCGTATTGATTCAAAGAATAGTCTGATGCTTGAAGCACAAAAGAATAGATTTGAAAAATTGATTATGCAAAGATTTCAGAGCCATCTCCAGAACAAAGCTTGACTCTCCGGAGTCTAGGTTAGGTTGCCAAGACACCGGTCAAGTAGAGTTTTTGAGGATCATCTTCAGAATGAAGCTTGATCCTCAGGGATCCGGGTTAGAATGCCCTGATACCTCAATAGATTTGATATCTTTCACAAGACTGTCCTCAGAACAAGGCTCAACCTTTAGGAGTCAGGGTTAGATTGCCCCGATACCTGTCCAACAAGATAATTAAATAAATATTTTAGGACTATCTCCAGAATGGATCTTAGTCCCCCAATATCTAGATTGGATTGCCCAGACACTGGTTAAATTGACATCTTTCACAAGGCTATCCCCAGAATGAGGCTTAACCTTTAGGAGTTAGGGTTAGATTGCCCCGATACCTGTCTCAAAAGATAATAAATAGAGGTTCAAAAGCATCTCCAAAATGAAGCTTAATTATCAGGAGTCGGGTTAGATTACCTCGATACCTGTCCCAAAAAGATAGTTTTTCGAGAACCATCTCCATAATGGAGTTTGATCCTCAAGAATCTGAGTTAGAATGCTCAGATACTTAAAAGATGACAAGATGTAAGGAACAAAGATGCCCTTATTGATTATGTAGTATCCAGTTTTGACTATGAAGTATGAAAAACTGAACATGCCCCAAGTGATGAGATGTCCCTAGCAATGAGGACTTTTGAAAATCAGATCAGATTGATTGGAATAGATTTAATGATGTAATCATCCTGCCCCCTCGAGAGCGAAATGGAAAGATGACACATCATAATGATGATGGAGAGTGAAAAATTGTAGATAGATGTTGAATCAGAGATCAAGAAGAACTCAGAACAAATTGTGGAAGAATTTAGAAGATTCAGAATCAATTTTGAGCGATTTCGAGGTCCAGTTGACCAAGGTTGACTGGGGTTGACCAAAGTTGACTTTTGAGGAAAAAAGTCAAATATTTGAGAAAAATGATGATAAGATAAGATTTTGACAAGAAAGCGACGTTAGAAAGTCAACTGCACAAGCGACCGATCGCGTCGGTCCCGAAAATTTTAAAATGCGATTTTGAGCTATATGGAAGTGTTAGATTTTGATTTCGATCACGAAAATGGATTCAAAGCGGTCAAATTAGGTAATGGTGAAGTTTTTGCGCAAAACGGAGCACTTTGATAAATTAAGTCAAAACCTATATAAGGACAAAAAGGTCATTTTCAAATCATTTCAACCTTTTGACTTTGACACACGGAGCTCTGAGCAAAAATGGTGGTCCTCTACAACACGCACTAATTCGAGCGATTGAGGCGACACAGCCGACCCACAGTATACGGACCACCAGTAAGTAGTCGATAAACCTCTGGGTATTTCAAATTTCTTTAATTTCTGTCAATTTTTCTTGTTTTCCACATTTTTAGGAAATGAGTCGTTGGTCTTCGCGCAAAGAAGTAGTTTCTTCGCGTGGCCCGTAGGGAAATCTCGCGCGATGAAACTGCATTTCGTGCCATTCAGTGAGGAATATCGCAAGGGAGAGTACCCATGTTCACGTGAGAAACCCTTCTAGAGGGTGTTTTCTCGTGTGACTAGGCATTAAAGTTCGCATAAAAGGTCAATGTCACGCGATTCAAAGAACTTCGCGCGAAAATATGCTTCTTCGCATGGGAAAAAGTGGTCAATAAGAACATGAAATCAGTCTGCATCGCATCCAATAGATTTTGCATCAGTATTGTTATTGTCTGTAGGATGGCTTGAATGCTATATTATGTCATTACGCTTTGATTATCTCAGATTACTGATCGTGTACTGTTGTTTGTGTGTCTTGCAGGTTGAATTTCCAGACATTGCGTTCAGATCGCACCACTCGACCATCAGTAGATTGGTATCACAGTTGGACAATGTCGAGTCAGTGCATATAGGTACTTTGGGATTGAGTTCACTATGTGATGTACTTGAGATTTGGGTAAATCACGGATTGCTAGGAGCCTTGGTCGAGCATTTCTATTTGGAAACAAACACTTTCTATTTACCACAAGGGGAGATGACTGTTACTCCCGAGGACATATACCGGATCCTAAGGATACCTTTCCATGGTGTCCGAGTAGAGTATGAGACACAACCCAGGTTGGGGACAGCAACATTGAGGGAGGTCTTTCAGGATGACCTCATCATGGGGAGAGCCATCCCATGGGAGGATCTGATTAGTGAGTATGGTCTAACCCACAGGTTGCCTGTGGTTCTAGCATGCTTCCTTGGGTGCTACCTAATGCCGGATCGTGGACAAGACGGTCTAGAGTGTGGCTGGGGTAGGATGTTGTAGCTGATGCTAGCATGACCTCGACATTACGGATGGGGTCAGTGTATGTTAGCACACATGTATCATGAGATGCATGAGATCACCTACCGAGAGGCGAAGAGCATGGCAAAAGGAGTTTTTGTACTACAGGTATGAGCCTAGGAGCATCTTCCCATGACCAGGCCTATATGCGAGGATATGAGGTAGCCATTAGAGCCTTATATTTACTGATACAGGGGCATGATTACTCAGCCAGCATTGGGGAAGGTAGATCAGTGGCAAGCCCAGCTTGACGACCTAGCGGCAGTAGTTGTGAGGCCCTAGAGACTTACAGAGGCTTGGGATGATGCGATAGAGTAGCTGAGTCATATGTTCTGTTCACGTGCGATGATAAGTCATGCCATTATTGTTATTGAGAGATTCCCACAGAAGTGGGTATGGCGGTAGTTTGGTCGCCCACAAGATATATCGCAGGAGTATACTGCTTATGCCCGATTTACTGATGAGATTCGGAGGGGCTGGCTGATGAAGCTGGACCAGGGACGCACGATGATAGATATTCACGCATTGGTCCTAGTACAGTGGGATTACCTACGAGATGTGGTAGATGGCGGCATGACCACCAAGTATAGAGAGCACTTTGTTACTCACCCCTTTCCTAGATTCATGAATCTAGTTGGCATAGCAGGCCGAGGGCACATGGTACCTCCACGGGTCATTCAGCCACAGGTGGTATAGAAGATGTAGATGCCCCCACCACAGCAGAGGGCACAACCGGGATTACAATAGGGTCCCCGACCTCAGACCGTATAGGTAGACATCCCGGCATGATAGATGGGGATGGATGTAGGGGCTAGTGGTAGTGGGAGTACGAGACAGTCCCGATGACAGACTGTCAAGCCTACAGCTGAGAAGAAGCAGGTACCATTACAGGAGGAGGTACAGAAGGAGGATCCTATGCAGGAGGATCAGCCTGCGCAGGATATAGTGTAGGAGCCACAACGACGGTCTCAAGAGAGTTCGATAGCTCACGAGGCAGGTCAGGGACTTGACTATACAGCTGGCTGTGTGAGACACACAACTTTTGGATAGAGATTGGGAGATACATGATCTCCGAGAGCAGTTATGCGCATCTTAGGAGGAGATTCACCATCAGATAGCATGAGCGGTGTATTAATATGCGTCGTATATAGGGGCGGTGCCTGATGAGGCATCCCAGGTGGCGAGATTCTCCACTTATGCTAGAGGGTCAGAGGGAGCATAGGTGCCACCTCCACCAGATAGGGCCCCACCTCCACCTCCTCTAGGTGACAAGGGAGAGGGCCAGAGTTAGGTTTTGATAGATAGATAGATGAGATCATAGGATATATCTGATGCATTGGCATCCTTGTATTATATCACCATTTTGAGATAGATCATGCTCGAGTAGCACCATTTTGTATTTGTATCGGCACATTGGATATATATATGAGCTCATCTTTTGGTATCATCACATATTGTATATTGTCGTTATGAGATGTTTCCTATATGCTTAGATAGTTAGATGATTAGAATGTATGCAAATGTATGAACATGTTTGAAATATATGTAGATGTATGAAATGCACATGTATGATTTAGGTGCAAAGATGTATGTATGTAAATGCAATGTGTAAATGAAAATGCAAAATGTAATGTGTAGATGATAATGAGTTGTGAATAGGCAATATGTATATGGTACTAACATCTCATGTAGGACGACAAATGCTAACCAAAATATCATGTGAAGAATCGAGAGCGAGGATCAAACACTTGTGCAGTCATGATAAAACCAGGACAGTGAAGAAGAACTCTCTAATGTATGAACCCAGGAGAATGCAAAGAAAAGAACACTAAATCACTGCCAGAATGCAAGTCTAGAATGAAAATGCAATCCTATGCTAGATGCAATATGAGAGTGCAATTCTAGGACATGGTTGTGAGACTCATCATATAATTATCATCATTAAGCATTTTTTTTTTGGAACATGAAAGTCGATACAACCCTTACTAGCGCCACAATGCAACCATAAGGATATGAATATGAGTTTATCATCAGATAAGATGTAGGGAATAAATGTAAGCACCAAGGCACAAAAGCCAAGATGACCTGAACATTGTTTCCAGTTAATGCTGCAAGAGTACACCAGTATCAAGGCATTCAAAGCCAAGATAACCATGAGTGTGATCATGGGTACACAAACAAATCAATAACAAACAAATCAATAATCAAACAAAGCAAAAACAGACAAGGAGATAGTACCGACCTCACCATGGCGTACAAATAAACAAGATCGAGGGATGTGAGGCTGTTCCACCTTAGTGCGGGAGCTCTTATCACATACACCTTGTTTATTTGACGTTGCCAGATCATCGGAGCTACACCAACAAGTAGTAGACAAAGAAAATATCAATAAAATCTATGAGAATAGACAACATACAAAGAAATATGCAATCATAGCTCAACCAGTTTCAAAGTTTTGCGAATGTGTTCATCTTGAGAGATGTTGAAAAAAACCGTTGTTCTTGTGCGTGCATTGTGTTTGATTGTTATCGATAGATGTTTACATTTGAGATATCCGATGTGTGTTAAAAAACACAGATGTGTCCAAAGATAGTGTTAAAAAACACTATTTATGGTGGTGTTGAAAAACACTAGTTTGTGTCAGTAGCGAGTTGTCCTTGAGAAGTGACAATATTACTGAATCAGATGTAAACCAAAGATGTGATCAAATGGGGAGACCCATGCCACCAAGTAACGATGATTGACTTGATGTATGTTGCAAGGAAAAACTAGATTTGGTTTCCCCCAAGCATATTGCACTGAATAAATGTCAAGTCAGGAGGGTTCGCAAAGGAACTAGAGTGTCACAAAAGTGACCGAAAGACATGTACAAACTAAAGAATAGAATCGTCAAGACCGAGTATCGATAGATAGAGCAGTTGAGTATAAATCTAACTATAATGGATGTGAGAAATCCCAATAGTACAGTGACAATAGATAGACACAATGAGAACCACTGGTGACTGACGTGAGAGAGATACTCAAGTGAAGAGATCATAGAACTAGCTAGACGTTAGTAGGCATACGCAGTGAGAACCACTGGTGACTGATGTAAGAGAGATTCTCAAGGAAAGAGAAGTCAGTATAAGCTAAGTGATAGCAGGAAGATGCAGTGAGAACCACTGGTGACTGTCACAAAGAAGATTCAAAAAGATAATAGGATAGTACCCCCTAGATCAGGAGGGTTGTTCAGAGATTATGACTAGTTTCAATCCATGTGAGTTGGTGTCTTGACGGGAATTGAAAGAAAATGCAAGTAGGAAAGCAGGAAAGCAGCAATGCAGGAAAGCAAATGCGTAAATCCAAGTGGTACTACAATAGATATAGCATTGTGAAACAAGAGGCGCCTGTTTACCAGGTTTTCACCTTCTTGGAAGAAATTCTTTTTTTTTCTACCATGATGCCTGTTTGCCAGGTTTTCATCAATGACACCTTTTTTCTCTTTTCTCTTTTTTTGTATTTTTTAATTTTTTTGTATTTTGGAATATATGAATTTTTTTGGAGATACATCAAAGTGCCTATCGCTAGGTTTTCACTAAGATGATCATTTTTTCAGGACTTTTTCAAATTTTTAGGATTTGTTCAGGACTTTAGTATATACACGAGCACACTGAAGATGTCTCAGCTATAGAATCGCTTCAGATGAAGAGTGTTGATGGGCTCTTTGAGATGTTCTCCTTCAGTAGTGGAGAGTTGATAGGTACCAAACCCAAACACTGTAGTAACAACATATGGAGCAAGCCAATTTGGTTCAAACTTCCCTTTCTGGATATGATGTTGTTGATTCTTAGGGTTCTTCCTCAGAACAAGGTTACCCGCTTGGAAATCCCTTGGTCTAACCTTCTTGTTATAGCTTTTGGACATCCTTTTCTGGTATGATCTAAGGTGATCGAATGCCACTTGGTGATGTTTATCAAGTAATTCTAGCTATTGTAGCCAAGATATTTTGCTATCTTCATTAGTAATGAGGCCTTTTAGAGAGACGCGCAGAGAAGGAATCTTGACCTCAATCGGTAACACAACATCTGTTCCATAAACCAAAGCATAGGGTGTAGCCCCTATTGGTGTTCTTATACTTGTCCTGTATGCCCAGAGAGCTAGATTGATCTAGAGATGCCAATCTCATCCAGATTTATGCACTGTGCGATGCAGGATTTTAAGAATTGTCTTGTTGGATGCTTCCACCTGTCCATTACCTTGAGGATAATAGATGGAAGACCAATGTTGAGTAATTTTAAACTTAGAGCATAACTCTATCAAATCCTTGTTTTTGAATTGTCCCCCATTATCAGTGAATATTGCTATGGGTACACCATGCCTGCAGATGATGTAGTTGAGAATGAACATAGCTACTGATTTGCCATTGGCAATGGTGAGAGGGACTGCCTCCACCCACTTGGTAAAATAGTCTGTAGTTGTAATTATGAACTTATGTCCATTTGAGGATGAGGGGTAAATCTAACCCACCAAGTCAAAGGCCCATTGTTGAAATGGCTAGAAAGTAATGAAGGGAATAAGCTCCTTGGCTGGAGCATGAATCAGATTACCATGTAGTTGACATTGTTTGCATGACTTGGCAAACTGTGTAGCTTCTTTTTCCATATCTGGCCAATAGTAACCAGCTCTAATAAGTTTACGTGCCAATGTCAGGCTGTTAGAGTGAGACCCACAGATGCCTTCATGCACCTCCACTAACGCATGTTTGGACTCATCAGGTTCTAAACACCTAAGGAGGGTATTGTCTAGACCACGTCTGTAAAAGTCATTAGTGATGATGATGAACCGTGAAGCACTACGGATTAAGTGACGTTTCTCATTCTGGGTGTAAGTGTCTGGAACAATCTGGTCATGAAGGTAGGAAAAGATATGATGGTAGTGAGATGATTCATGTCCAATGACAAAACAGATCATCCGGTAATCAGGGAAGTCATAAACTGGGTAGCATAACGTCTCCACTAGGAATTCATGTCGAAAATCATTTTCAGACATTTGTAGCATGGATGCAAGAGTAGCCATGGCATCTGCTGCTTTATTATCTTCCCTTGGAACTTGTTGAAATGTGATATGAGTAAAATAATTTTTGAGGTCATCAACCAACCATTTATAAGGCACCAACTTGTTGTCCCTCATTTGATAGATATCACTGACTTGATTGATGACTAAGTGTGAATCTCCAAGAACATTGAGTTCGTCAACTTGCCACTCAAGGGCGATCTTCATACCATTTATTAGGGCTTCATACTCAGCAATGTTGTTTGTACAAGGAAACAACATCTTGTATGATTTTGGTAAAGAGTATCTTTGAGGTGTAATGAACAGCATCCCAGTACCTGACCCCTGTTGGGTAAATGAACCATCAAAAAACATAGTCCATGATCAATGTGTGAGAAGTAATATGGACTCATCTAGAAATTCAATGTGCAATGGTTGATGATCTACTAGAGGTGCTTCTTCCAACTAATCTGCTATTGCCTGTCCCTTAATGGATTTCCTTTCAACATATTCAATATCAAATTCACTGAGAAGCATGACCCTTTTAGCTAGTCTACCTATGAGGGTAGCTTTACTGAGAAAATATTTTAGAGGGTAAATTTTAGCAATTAGACATGTAGTATGAGCCAACATGTAGTGCCACAATTTTTGTGAAGAAAACACCACTGCAAGGCAAGCCTTCTCTATAGTAGGATATTTCATTTCATATGAGACCAGAGTTCTACTAATGTAATATATATCCCTTTCTTTCTTGTGATGATCTTCTTGAGCCAAGAGGATACCCAATGATGCATTTGTAGCAGAGATATACAGTATAAGTGGCTTCCCATGAATAGGAGGCATCAAGATTGGTGGGTTCACAAGATACTGTTTGATTTGTGTGAACCCTTCATCACATTCTTTGTTCCATTGATAAGCCACACCCTTGTGTAAAGTCTTGGTAAATGGTTGTGACTTGTCCGCCAGTTGAGAGATAAAATGCCGGATAGACTGCAGTCGGCTTTGAAGTCCTCTCATTTGTCTAATATTTTTTGGTGGAGGCATTTCCATGATAGCTTGTACTTTTGTAGGATCCACTTCAATGCCTTTGGCAGAGATGATATAGCCAAGCAATTTTCTAGATGTTACGCCAAATGCGCATTTCTTAGGATTGAGCCTCAGATTGAATTATTCCATACGATCTAGTATAGGACCTAGATTGGCAAGATGATTCTTTCGGTGCATGCTCTTTGCTAAAGTATCATCCACATAATCTTCCATTGTTTTATGCATCATATCATAAAATATGGTGGTGACAGCTCTCTGATATGTAGCACCGGCATTTTTGGGTCCAAAGGGAATGACATTCCAACAGAAAGTGCCCCAGGCACATGTGAAAGTAGTTTTTTCTTGGTCCTCTGGCGCAATTTTTATCTGGTTATATCTAGAGAAACCATCCATTAGTGAGTACATTTCATACACTATTGTCATATCTATGATCATATCAATATTAGGCAATGGAAAATCATCCTTAGGACATGCTAAATTCAAGTCTCTGAAGTCTGTACAGACTTGTATAGATTTATCATGTTTTGATACTAGAACAATATTAGAGATCCACTATGCATAATCAATTACTCTGATAAACACTACCTTAAGCAATTTCTCCAATTTAGCTTTGACAAGTAGAGCTACATGTGGATGCATTTTACGAAGCTTCTGCTTAATGGGCTTAACACCTGGTGCAATGGAAAAATGGTGCATGATTAGATTAGGGTCTAATCTCGGCATGTCTGAATATTTCCAAGCAAAGTTTATCTTTTTTCTTTTGAAGAATGTAGTGAATTCCTCTCTTTCTGCCTCTGATAGTGATATTTCCAAGTGAATAATCTGAGGTTCTACCTCTGTACCAAAGTTGATATGTTGAGTTGGTTCAATAAGCACAGATGATCTTTCCTAAAAATGCCTCAGAAGCACATCAAGTATCTCATCCTCAAGCGCCTCGAAGAGGTTTTCACCCTTGGATACATCTTTTATTTTGACTGTTTTATGCTTTGATACTGCCACAATGTGGTTTTCACCATCAGAGCGCCTATTTTTTCTTCTTTTTATTTTGTGACTAAGATACTTGATGTCAGCCTTAGTCATGTTGACACTTGCTTCGCTAGTGGAAGACGTTACAGGTTTGACAGCGTATAGGTAACAAGAAAGAGTGTAATTGTTCTAGAACGTAAGGACTTCATTAGATGGGGAGGTAGAGTTCCAGTCTATAAGCTCAGGATGGTGAAGTGAAAGAGAAGTGATGGGTTCAAGTGCATTCATGGTATAATCATCAAAGGCATGGACAAGTAAGTCGAGACCTAAAGCGATCTCATCCAAAGGTATAGTCAAATTCCTTTGATTCCTAGCGACCGTAGTAGATGACATGTTAACACCTAGGGAGTCAGAATTATGTGACCCTACACTAGACCATTCACCTACTTTGAGAAGGTTTTTATATGCATTAGCTATATCTGTATCTCTGTCAGAAGTGGTATATGACAAGCTGTCGAACTCATATTTATGAGAGTCCATTTCATCATTAGGTGTCATGTCAAGAATATAAGTGAAATCAACCCTTTGTCCCCAGTTGGGATGGGTTCTACCTAGAACCTCTGCTATGGTCAGATGAGCACCTTTTGACCTAGGTACCTCATTAGTGTTTGTAACATCAGCTACCTCTTGTGTAATTAGAAGTGACTGGAATTCTTGGTCAAATTGTTGTTGAAAGTGTGGTGGTATGTATAAATCACCCTGATGACTTGGATTTAGAGTATATATTTCTTTTCACTTATCATAAGTTAATGGAGCAAGTGAAGTGGTGGTATCAAAATCACTGTCAGTGTCTACTGTACTGACATGCAGTATAAAGTTATCTGGCTCAGCAAAGAATGTCGCTAGGTCTCCTCATCAGAGCTATCTTTAGGTTCTTCAATTTTAGATGTTTCTTCAGGTGTTGGTTTCTTAACTTCTTGAGGTACAAAATTGTTTATTCCTAGTTGAAATGTGAGTTTCTGGAAGCCTATACTTGTAGAGTCACGTGTTCTGTGACCAATAGCTTCAAGTGGTGCAATCAATCCCTTATGATTTTCACCTATGGGACCATTTCCTTTATAGCCAAAATGTTGCATAATAGATAAACCTTTGTCATATTGCTCAGGTTTGGTGTCATAAGGAGTGGTTTGTTCAGAATTGTCTTCTCCTTTATAGATCCAATCTTTGATAGCTCTATTTTCAACTTCTTCTTCTAATGGTACTGTGGCTTGTACAAAGGTACCTTCATACTTTGTTGGAGGAGGAACTATAGAAGGTTTAGTGCTTTGAGAAGGTCTCCCAAGAGAACATGGAGGCAAAGGAAAAGATGTAATAGATAGCACAGGTTCAATATGATATCCTCCCATATCAGTTTCTGTGAGTGTCAAACTCCTTTCCATTTCTTTTAATTTATTCTCAAGGAGTTCAATAGATTCTCTATTGGTAGGCACAAAGATGTCAGTAGATTTTGTGAGGGCATTGCAATCATAGCGTGTATTAGCAGGTATAGTCACTTCAGATCCTTGAAATGGAAATTTAATACACTGATGCTATGTGGAAGGGATAGCTTGCATTTCATGGATCCATTTCCTTCCTAATATAACATTGTATGCCAAAGGAATGTCAAGCACTTGACAGATAACATCTCGTTCAATAGGACCAACTCTGATTGGCAACACAACTAGCCCCTTGGATTTATGTTCTTCCTCATCATAGGCTTTAATAGTAATCTTTTTGTGAGCATCAATGCAATCTTCACCATAGCCTAACTCAATAAGGAAACTAGCAGAGAAAATATTTAGGCCAGTGTCGTTATCTATGAGAACACAACGAACACGCTTGGGACCAATCATGACTTCAATGTGCAATGGGTTATTATGCGGGTGAATCAAAGAATGGTCATCTTCCTCAGAGAAAGACAGGGAATGTGAGGAGGTCAAGTGGCCTACCATGGATTGAAACCAGTTGAGATCAAGATATTTTGGGACATTTACCTCAGTGAGGGCTTTGTCCAAGATTTACCTATGAGCAGGGGAGATTTTGAGAGCTCAAAAATAGTTACTTGAGCATTAGTACATTGTAATTGATCAAGAATGCTGTAATTGGCAACATTATATGTGGAACCCACTTTTGGATTCTTATTGGTAGAGTCAACCTTGGCTTTTTCTGAAGGTTGAGTTGATGTAGACAGAGAAGGCTCAGGGCCTTTGATGATGATCTTAGCATGAGATCGAGTAACAACATTAGCACTGACTTGAGATTGTCCTTGTTTAGAATATTGAGGTGTAGACCCTTGCAAAACAAAAGGTATTTTAGACTTGGAAGTATCTTCCTTTCCCTTGAGAATGATGACATTATAATATTCAGCATCAACAGGTTCAACCATATTAATGACATTGTCATTATTGGTGTATGTATAGTTGACCTTAGCATCGGTATTTTTGCCTTTAGATGATTCACCTTTTCCATGAGGAGGAAATGGGTCTTTGAAAGCTTGGTGATCAGAATTTTTGTTGTGACCTCCCACAGCAATAATCTCACTAGCAATGAGATCCTGGATTTTATGCTGCAATTTAAGACAAGTAGTTGTTTTATGACCTTTGTTTTGGTGAAAATCACAATAAGCAGATTCATTCTACCAAGAGGGTCTTGGTCACGGATCATAAGGTCGTGAATTATCCAATGGAGTGAGTAAATTGTTGTCTACAAGAGTCTTGTAAATTTCTTCAAGAGGTTCTCCTAAAGGAGTGAATTCACGCTTGGGTCTAGAAGCCCAAGGTTTAGGTCCAGAAAATTGTGAAGTACTTGGTTTGGAATTTGCTGTAGCATTTTCAGTGGCTTTGGCCACTTGCATCGTGGTAGTGAGATTAAAGGTAGCCTTGGAAGGCTTAGGAGTCACATTGTCTACAACTCCATCATTCACAATATTTTGATTCTTGTTGGGAAATTTGGATTTATCTTTGCTTGAGGAGGAAGACCCTTGTTTATTTTCCTTGGGTAAGGTCAATTCTCCTTTCTTGATCATAAATGTCTTGATTCGTACAACTTGTTTAATCATGTCATCAAAGGTTAGAGGAACTTGTAGCTATACTTGATACCCAAAGTTGGAGAGAAGATTATCGAGAAAGATGTCCAACTTTTTAGAATCAGGTATCTTGCGAGAATATCATGTATAAAGTTGTCTCCATATTTGGAGAAATGCCAAGAAGGATTCCCCATGATTTTTTTTTAAGTTGCAAAGATCTCAGATATGAACTGGATGTTGAATGTTGTGAGAATAATGTTGTAGAAATAAATTGGCAATTTTGTCAAAAGTTTTGATGCCAGTTGGTAATCTAGAGAACCATTCCATAGCCGACCCTCCCAAACTATGTGGGAAAAGATGCATGAGATAGGCTGTGTCATGTATGAATTCCATGGAGAGAGCACCAAACTCTCTCAGATGGTCTTGAGGATCTGATGTACCCAAGTATTTGTCATATTTATGAAGTTCAACTCTTTTGGGAAAAGGAGGCATGCATAGACTCTTATCAAACGGGAATGGACAAATGCTGTCCAATGTGAATTGAGTGGTAGGTTTGTCTTTCTCTTTCAAGAGTTGAGAAAGTTGCTCTTGCATGGTTTGCATTTCTTTTCGCAAGCGGGAATTTTCAGTTTCTTCCTCTTTCTCAACAAGTGTTTCTACAACATAATTGGAAGGTAACTTAGCCCCTTGATTGGATAGTTTAAGAATGTATTTCTCTTTCTCCTCAGCTAGGAGGACTCCCATCATTCTATAGAAATCTTTTTTAGCACAAGCTTGTGCAATCTCTTCTTGAGTGATTTCTACTTGTACATCGTTAGGGGGGTCTTTAGAATGGGACTTACCCCAAGTTTTAAAGAGGTCAGTTCTGCTAACCTCACCACTTGATTGGTTATGATCTGCCATCTTGCTAAAATGTATGGATTCAAGGTGTAAAGACTTGGTATGAAAAGATTAGTGTTCTCTGAATTTGGGTCTTCTTGGAACAAAGGATTTTGAACCCTACTAAGATCCAATGGAAATGACCATTTATTGCAAGGTCGATGTACTGGGGAAGGAGATTGAGATGATTCCTCACTAGATGCAGTCGGTAATAGTGTATAAAGTACAGATTCATCTTGATTGATTGAAGGAAATTTTTTTCCACTTCGAGTTGTGACAGTCATAGACAAAGTTTAAACAAGGAATGTGAACTAGGACCAAACTTGAAATTGTCTCAAAGTAATTGCATAGAAAGTGCCAAAAGGTGAAGTATCCTTGGTGCAAATCATCGGAGATGAGGCTAGAACAACCAAGAGATGACTATTGCCACACAAGGCATGACAAAACAGATGAAAGAGATCAAAAAGACATGAGATGAGACCAGTTTAAGCAAGAATCACGTAGTTCTCAACCCAAGAAACTAAGTTTCAGACTGTGTGAAGATGGATGGCAGAAAAACAAACCCATGTAAGAGACCAGATTTGATAGAAGTACACCTGATTGACAGAGTTTAGCTTTCTATTTTGGACAAATGAATCTAGTTTTGCGTGAATAAATGCTCTTTTGCACAAATATTCTCATTGATCTGCATGAAACTTTGTAGTATCACATGAAGAATGACACCAGTTTGGCAGATGAAAAAGATGACAGAATAATGGCACTGTTGCCAAATGTCGCACGACGGTGTATTTTGTATCGCGTGAAGATTTGTAGTAAAGCACGTGAAGATTGGGAAATGTCACGTGAAACTATGCAAATGTTGAAAAAAGAACGTTTATAGAATCAAACTGTTGAGACCAGTTTGTGTTTCCTGAGATTTTGTCA
Source organism: Thuja plicata (assembly GCA_018584345.1). Taxonomy (NCBI): domain Eukaryota; kingdom Viridiplantae; phylum Streptophyta; class Pinopsida; order Cupressales; family Cupressaceae; genus Thuja; species Thuja plicata. Next base: position 1,994,929 of record MU225485.1, read on the forward strand.
TACTATTTTCTGATAGATAGTTCAAGTTACAGATTGTTTTGGACATGTTCAAGATTGACAGTTTGTGTGTTTTGACGATAGTTTCAATTGTTCAAATGATACACCCATACAAAACACATTAAATAGAATATTTGTAATACTAGAACAAGAACATCACAATCCTAGGATAGCCATGAGAATATCTGTTGAATCCCCACTTGAACTGAAGTTTAGCTATGCTTACTTTTAGCGAATAACTTAGAAGATTGGAAGCACGGGCTCCTCCTTACATATGCACTCACTTCTTAGGCATACCAAGCTTTGAACCCCAAAGGAATTTCTTCTCAGAGGGCTGTTATCTCTACTAAAAGCCGTGAAAATGTGGGGTGTCTTAGTTGGTTTCTGACCTTCAGCGCCAACAGATAGAGGGTTTTTGGAAAACTAGAACAATAGTTTTTAGTAAGGTCATCCGTTCAGGTGGTTGTGATCAAGTCATTTTCCCAATTAAGGGGGCTCTCCCAATCCTTTCAAAGCAAGGCTTTCACCTTAACGATGTCGGGACTTTAACACACCACTAGGGTACTGGAGGAGATTTTGGTTGTGACAATGAATTCACACCTGTCTATTGTGACATTAATCACAATAGCATTTTTTGTATACCAGTTTGGAAGGGCTTGGCTTTAGCCTATTACCGGATAGGCATCCACTCTCATGAGCTCTGCTAAAGCTCTCGGGAGGTAGCCACTCTAGAAGAATCACATGAATTTATCTTACACCCAAGATCCCTAAAGGTGAGGGGAGAGGATATGTTCATGTAGTTCTTAGGATTACAATCTAAAAAACACTTCAATCACGCAAGAAAATGATTCATTTTAAGCACCAACCGAAGTGTGTTTTAACTACTAAAAACATAAATAAGAAGTTGTGAAAACACGCAAGGTCTTTGACAAATGTCCTGCAATAAACCCATTAGTAGTTTGTAATGCCTTTCTTCATATCTGCATCCTGCAATAAACATGTCAGAAGTTTATGATGGCTTTTCTTTATCTCAGCGTCCTGCAAACCACTGTCATGTTGTTTCAAAAGATAAAATCAGAGAAACAAAAATGTTAGAAAATAGCAAGTGGTTAGAAAATTGAGGTAATAAAATATCAAAATGAAATCTCTAGAATGTAATTTTGCACGAAGATGTATGCTAGATCACGTGAAGAAGTTCTGCAAGCCACACGAAGAACTAGAAAGTTCGCGCGAGACGTACAGAAAGTTCACGCGAAATTAAAATAGAACTTATACGAAAGTATGGATAGAATGCAAAAAAATTGAAAAAGATGAAATGAAATGAGGCTAGAACAGAATGTACCTGCCCCACGGTTGGTGCCAGAAATGTATGTGGTAAATTTGGCCTTGTTAACTCACCATACACTTCAACATAGTCCTTCTTCACCAGGTACACACAAGACTGAATATGAGATTATTCATCTTGTCTGCCTGCATGATTTGACC
>MU225485.1:1996460-2011365 GCA_018584345.1 Thuja plicata
CAACCATAGACCAATCTAGGAACGAAGGATTTTTCTCCATGAATGCAATACAATGCAAGATTATCCTAAGAATTGAAAGATGTAAGCTTAGTCTAAGACATGATTTCAATGCAATTATTCTAGAAATAGAAAGTAATCTATTGCAATAATGAAATTATTCTATATGAGATATCAAGAAATGTGACAATAATTTAGTATTTTAACAATGCAGAAAAATGAGTGGGGGTTTTAAATGAAGAATGAGAGTTCTTTTATAGACTCAGAGGTTGTTCAGAATGGAAAGTTTCCTCTTTTGAAATAAAATAGATAGAAAAGCCAGTTTAGAATAGAAAAATTTATTTAAAAGAATACAATAAATTGTTTTCTCTTTGCTTTTAACTATTTTCTTTCTTTGATTTAATTATTTTATTTGATTTATCTATGTTCTCTCTCTTTAAAGCATAATTAAAGAGAAGTTTTCAATTCTGAACATAATAAATTTTTTTGAGAGATTATCCAATTAATTAAATAAATATGACCTCATAATTTTTTTTTCTCAATTATCTAAATAATTAAATTCAATTATTGAAAATGAGGATATGTATTTAATAATTAAATATCATTTAATTCCTTTTCATGTGTCTTAGCTAAAAAGGGTGAATTTAATTTAATTAAAGTGCTAGGAATTTATTAATTAAATTAATTCAATCGTAAGGTTTGTTTAGCTAATAGATATTTAGGAATTAGATATAATGTGTGATTAATGTAGATTTAAAATTTTCTACATTTGACACTCAGGTCGAGTAGAGTCAGTCAAAACTCAGAATTGCCTAGTACAATAGGACTTTGATAATTCAGAATAATAACAAATGCAACAACATTGGTTAGGGTTGCAAGATGCCAATTTTGGGGTGTTACATCTTCCAGTTTTGTAACTTCACCTGCTTTGTAAACTTATCTTCTTCATACAGTGCTTCCAATCTTGTCCAAATTTCCTGTGCAGAATCTAAATCTTTTACCTCTATAAATTTTCCTTCAGAAAGTGTGCTAATTAATTCTTCTCTTGTGACCATGTTACATGAGAATAACTTATTTTCATCTTCATTAGCTTTATCTAGTTCATCCTCAGCTTTCATCTATTACTTCCTTTTATTGATCATACAATATTCAATTCCCAAACATAGCAAATGTGTTCTCATCTTGTTCTTCCAACTGTCAAAGTTTTTAGGATCTAATTTCAGACTATCGATCCTTCCTATAGTAAGCCATCTTCATGATCACCTCAATCTATTAAGCTTTCTCTCTAAGGACCAGTAGCTCTGATACTAATTATTAGGAATAACAGTCCACCAACACAACTGAGAGGGGGGGGGGGGGGAATTAGTTGTGAGACAGNACTGAGAGGGGGGGGGGGGTGAATTAGTTGTGAGACAGATTATTAAAAATTTAAAATTTATAAACCAAAAATTTAATCCAAATGATAACACAATAAATGCCAACACAATAACACAATCCTTTGTTGTTGAGGAAAATTTGTTAAAGGTAAAACCCCAGTGGGAATTAGTACCCACAAATAATGTACTGAGAGTATAGTATCCCTGTTAAAATATTTAGCCCTGTTAGGAGCTTATTAATGCATTACAATACATAGCCCCTATTAAAGGACAGACCCTATTAGGAGTCAAGAAAAATAGTGGGCTCACTGCCCAGGCACACTTTAAGAAAGGTTAAAGCCACCCTCAAGGACTTACAGTCTGAAACATAAGTGTATATAGATTATATACAATCCAGTGAACTGTCTGATAGCAACTGTCTTTGCTCAGTTAGTTTCGATGAAGTACCATAACCATATCCTCTACTCTACATCCAACAGACAATCAAGCTCACAGCTTCCACACTTCTCTATCTCTTAATTCATCTCTTCCATACATACATCCATCCACATCTTTTCAAAAGAAAAGATCTCCCATATGTACCCTATTACAGTAACTGATTAGGTCGGCCAATTAAGCTTTCCCAGTATAAAATAATTATTTAGCCCCTTCCTCAGATACACACGATACCTAAAACAAGTAAAAATCAATTACAATTCATTAGATATAATCCAAGATCTATAATCCACTCTCGCCATGCATAATACACACTACATCTATGAAGTCAGCCTCAAATAGGTCTCCTTAAGAATACACGCCACAAATAATGTCACTTAAAATCATACAACTTGCAACCCATAAAAAACATTCCTTAACATGTATTTTTTCATCCATTAAGCTCACATAACCTTAATCATCATCTCTTGTAAGATATACTCAAAACACAAAGACTCGCTCTATCAAACATCACTATCACAATCTAGTATCCAATCTTCACTAAAACATCTGTAACTCATCCAATATACAATATTAATCCAAGCAACCTTAGAAATAATATCACCACACATCCTTCTATATATCATCATATTCGCTCATTCTGATTCAACCGTAGATTATCCATACACTTTTGTCAGTCATCATATAACAATAACAACCAATCTGTTCTTCCTCCAAAGAAACATATGTTGACATTAGTGACAAAACATGAATGCCAACAACATTAGTAGTGGCCAATTACAACAACATCCAACTTTAAATCTATCACACCAAAAAGATAGATTTGCGAACTCTAAATCATGAACAACACTAGATGAGAAAACAAAATTGAGTCCCAAAGAATCCACTAGCTTCACATTTACTGAATCAACCAAATTGATCCATGCCAAAGAAAAAACTCAACTCTAAAACATCCTGAACAATAAGAACACTGAAATAATGATACCTGATAAATCAATCATATCTCACTCCAACTATCATGCGAAGCTCTATAAATCAACTAGAATCAACTACAAACATATTTGAATCATCACTTACAATTGTAGTACAAGAAAAAAAACATATCACCTGAACAATTTAATTATTCTCTACTAAACAAAATACAATGTCTGCAACAACAATAGTATGTTGACATCAATGACAAAATATTAATGTGATCACACATCAATATTTGACATGATCAACCATCTTCCAACAATCTCCCCCTTTGGCATTGATGGCAACATATGAAGTGAAAAATTGATCAATGCACAAAGATAATATATCCACCTGATCACTCAGAATATCCAACTCCAAAACTCTTAACACAACCTATTTTTCACACAATCTTCTCCCCTTTTGACATTAATGGAAAAGGGCCAAAGACATCAAAGAAATGAACTCACCTCAAAAGGATGATTTGAAAATTTGCACACAAAGACCCATAAGATTCATAAGACTGCTCCCCCTAAGGATTAGTTCCCAAATCACCAACCCAGAGAATAATATTTTGATAATGTTATGGATTGATGCCATCCTTAGAATAATCTTCTCTGATCGGGAGGGGTCATTACCCCAAATTTATATCTGAGATGTTCAAATGTATCCTTCGGTAGAGGCTTTGTAAAAATATCAGAAATATGTTCCTCAGTAGATACATACTCCAATTTTATTTCCTTGTCACTAACTCTATCCCTCAAGCAATGATACTTAATATAAATATGATTTTTCTTTGAATGTTTTATAGGGTTCTTTGAAATATTTATAGCACTTGAGTTATCACAGTAAATAACAATAGGTTCATCAATGTTTACCCTTAAATCCTTCAACATTTTCTTCATCCAAAGAACATGAGTTCAATTAATAGAAACATCAACATACGTATCTTCAACAGTAGATTGTGAAATACAATCATGCTTCTTACTTGTCAAAGAGATCAGTGTCTTACCCAAGAAGAATGCACCACCACTTGTACTTTTCCCATCATCAACATTTCCTTCCCAATCCACAACTATATATGCACAAAGTGTAAAATCATTGTCCTTACTGAACCACAATCCATAGTCAACTATTCCCTTCATGTATTTGAATATTCTTTTAATAGCAACAAAATGTGATTCCTTCAGTTATGCTTGAAATCTTGCCACAATACAAACAACATTCATTATATCAGGTCTAGTATGAGTTAAGTACAACAATCCACTGATCATAGATCTATATCTTGTTTGATTTGCACAAGGGGATTCATAATATTTATTCAATTTATAACCAGTAACCATAGGGGTTCCGACTAGTGTTGAATCTTCTATACGAAACCTTTTCAATAACTCTCTGACGTACTTGGACTGTGTAATGAAAATTATATTATCCAACTGTGTAACTTGCAATCCAAAAAAGAATTTCATCTCACCTATCATAGACATCTCAAATTATTTTTTCATTTCATAAAAAAATACTTTACTCAATTCATCCTCACCACCAAATATGATATCATCAACAAATACTTCAGCAATCAAGATATTATCATTAACTACTTTGAAGTACAAATTACTGTAAAATGTACCTTTACTCAATCCAATCTTTCTCAAGTATCTGTCCAATATAGAATACCAAGATCTAGGGGTTTTCTTTAATCCATACAATGATTTCTATAATTTACAAACTATATCTCCTTCATCGGTTAGTGTAAATCCATTAGGTTTTTCAATGTAAACATCTTCCTCTAACTCACCATTCAAGAATGCAGACTTGACATCAATTTGATAAAATTTGAAATTCTTGTAAGCTACCTATGAAAGAAGTAATCTATAAGCTTCAATTGTAGCTACAGGGGAAAAGGTTTCTTGAAAATTAATATCTTCCATTTGTGAATACCCTTTGCATACCAATCTAGCTTTGTTTCAAACCACTTTTCCATCTTCATTAAACTTGTTCCTGAATACCCACTTAGTTTCGCTCACATTCTTGTCCACAAGTTTGGGAACAAAAATCCAAGTCTTTTTCCTTTCAATCTGATCAAGTTCTTCCCTCATATCATTTATCCAACTCTCATGATTACAATTTTATTTTACATATTTAGTTTCAAGTTCTGATAGAAAACATGTTTCTCTTCTAGAAATCCTTCCTCTAGTTTTCACACCTCTATTCTTATCATTGATAATAGATTTTTAGAATGATTAATCTTTACATATTGTGGAGTCTTTGGAATAGGCTTTGTATTAGACCCTTTTATTTCAATATCCTCCTAATTATCCATATGTTCAAACTATTCATTCAATTCATTCTGATCTCGATCCTGTACTTCCACAATCTGATTATTCTCTTCATGTCATACCTGCAAGTTCTTTATGATCTCTGCACATTTTCAACAACTATAACATTTGCACTTTAAACAATATCTTTTATCCTATAATTATAAAATTTATATGCTTTGATATTAGTAGAATATCCAAGAAAGATTCCTTCATCATCCTAGGATCAAAATTTCCAATGTCTTCATCTCTCTTGATATAGCATTTAATTCAAAAAATTCTAAAGTATTTCACTATAGGAATATGACCATACCAAAGTTTATAAGGAGTCTTACTGGTTCCTTTCTATATCTGCACTCAGTTCAAGGTATAAACAACAATACTCACAACTTATCTCTAGTAAATATGCAAAAATTTCCTTCTATCATCATGGTTCTCGTTGTGTCTAGAATAATTATGTTCCTTCACTTTGCTACACCATTATGTTGCGGGGCATGCAAAGTATAAGTTTGCCTCTTAATTCCATGTTCTTCAAAATAAGCATAAAATTCACCATATGTAAATTATCCTCCTATGTCCAATCTTAGGCACTTCAATATCTGTCTAGACTCTGTTTCAACCATCATCTTGAATATCTAAAATTTCTGAAAAGCTAATGATTCTCTCTCTAAAATATAACCCACATCATCGTTCAATAGTCATCAATGAGTAGCATGAAATATCTATCACCATAATAACTTCTTATCTTTATAGGACCACACAAATATATATGTACCAAATCTAGAAATCATTTTGAAGTATATGTATTAATCTTAAAAGTATATCTAGTCACTTTTCACAATTGATATTCCTTTCACAAATTGTTAGGCTTCAAAAGCTTAGACAAATCTCTTAAAACATTAGTAGTGATAACCTTTACCATATTATCAAATTTTACATGAAAAAAATTATATTACGAAACCAATTGTCATCAACCTTTGCAATCAGACATTTTTTCTCAATAGTTTTCAAATAAAATAAATTAGCAGCAGTTTGTGTAGCTAATGCAATCAACTTTTCATTTCTTCCAATGATTTTGCACATGCCTTATATGAATTACAATTTGTATCCCTTGTCTAATAGTTTTCCAACACTCAATAGGTTGACTTAATCCTTAAACATACATAACATTATTAGTACTATTTTTACCATCAAGAGTAATAGATCCTTTTCCTTTAATCAAGCAAGGCATGTTTCTACTGAACCCAACAACACCACCATCATAGTCTTCAAGCTTCACAAACTTATTTTTATCACCAATCATATGATGTAAACATCCACTATCAATGACCCATTCATCTCTTTTAACAACATCTGAAACCAATGCTTTCTCTTCCTTAAGATTATCTTCTTTAATAGAAATAAACACAATCTCTTCATCACTAGCTCAAGATTCATCACCAGTCACACCTTCCTCGGTAGCATAAATTTTTTTATGACCCTTAGGATGAAATTTATTAGATCTGACCTTAGATTCCTTTGAGACTCTGTTTGGACATCTAGATGAAATATGACCAAGCTTATTGCAAGAAATGTTTTTCAAAGGTAACTTTCCTTCATACTTACCAGAGCCTTTAGGAAATCTTCTTGCAATCAAGGATTCAAGTTAATCGATCTTTCTTTCTTCTTCCATGATCTCTTCCCATTTCTTAGCATAATAATTGTATTTTATTACTCTAGAAGAGTTCTCTCCCCAATCATGCTTGGTCATATTAGATTTGAATGCAATTTCAACCTTCAAAAGTTCCTTAGCAAGAGTGACCATCTCATAAGCACATATTCTACCCATTAGGGCTTCTCTTGTAACATCTTTTACAGTCACAACTTCTTCAATAGCTGCAACTTTCTCACTGTAACATGTAGGCAATGATCTTAAAATTTTGTATATGAATTCATTATGTTCCAAGGTACCACCATCACATCTAATTGAACTAACTAGGTCATTCACCCTCTGAATATAGGATGATATAGTTTCACTTTCACTCATCTTCATATCCTCATACTTTTCTTTCCATCCCTGCAACTTACCTTTCATTACATATTTTTCACCTTCATAAATAGTTTCTAGTTTAGTCCATACCTTATGAATTGTTCTTTATCCATAGATTTGAGAATATTCTATATCTAACAGGACACTGATCAAAACCTCCCTTGCTAACATGTTTTCCTTGAAATTCTTCTTTTCATCAGTAACAGCCTGGGTCAGATTGTTAGGAATGGAATAAGATTTCTCTGTGATCTCCCAATATTAATCTCCCATGCATATCAAATAAGTAGTCATCTGATCCTTCCATATTAGGTAGTTGGTTCCATAAAAATTCAGGTTGTCTTTCCTAATGATTTCCATATCAGACATCCTTCAAGCAATTAAGCTCCTCCAGAGGACTTAGCTTTAATACCAATTGTTAGGCCCAAAGAAGACAAACACAACTAATAGGGGTGGGTGATTAAATAGCTTATAGATCTTAAAGATAAACGTTAATGCAAGATCCACAATACACAACTCACAACACCATATTTTTTCATGAGCAAACCATGGTGGGATTCAAACCCACTAGATGGATGTACTCTGTTAAAATTACTACCTAGTTAAGAAAAATAAGAACAAAAGGAATGCACTTACATCCATAGGCCCACTTCCTAGAGAAAAATGCTCACAATACAATGATCTGGCCCTCATTCGGGTTCACCAATCAACCACTAATAATAGTTACAAAGGGTGGACAAACTTTTCAAATACAACCAAACTGACTTACATCATTTTCAATGCTAATATAGTTCCAATGAAATACAATTTATGCCTCAATTGTAGAATACAAACATCTCTCTCTCCTCTATCTACCACACACTTTGCAATCATAATTGATTTCCCATTTATACATATTGCAATGAATAACAACAACAAAGTCAGCTAGGACCAATACAAATAAATGATATTAATAATAAGCTCAAACACCAATGTGATCCAAATCAAGCCGGCCATGACTTAGATAGGACACAAAAAATCATCCCCGAACACACAACAACATCGCCAAATCCATGGCATGAATTGCAACACATTACTTCACCAAGTTGGCTAAGAGCTAAATGAAGAAACACTAATCACACTCAACAAATCACCAAATGCGATCACCAAGTTGTTAGTAATAACTGAGAGGGGGGGGGTGTGAATTAGTGGCCTCAAATTTTAATCCTTAAATCAACCCTTAAAACTTATAACCACAAATTATGTATCTAGTTATCTTCTGTCCTACAAGATGAATGCCTTGAAATACTTATATCAATTTCCTACTTGTCAGATTGCTTTGTAAATCTCTCTTCTGTATGATTACCGATAAGCAGTCAACTATTTACTGAAACATAGTAAATATGCAGAGTATACCGATAAATCCAGAATTGCATATGTGAAATGTAAAATACTAAAGTAATAAAACATAAATACATAACACATGGATTTTTAATGTGGAAACCCTGTTAAGAGAAAAACCACTGGGATCGGGACCCTAAATTTTCACTCCTCTGAAGTGAGCACTGTTAGGAGATAACCCTGTTAAAGGTTACACACACACTGTTAGGTGTGACCTTGTTAGAAGATTTAAAAGATAGTTTGTCACCTAGTATCTAGAATCTAATGCTACCATCCTTGATCAAACACTCACTTGGCCTGTCAATAGGTATCAGACATATCCAATGCTACTTTTATGATCAAAATTTTTTATACTCCTTGGGATGTATCTCAATTTTAGAAGACTTTTAAGTCATGCTCGGTTAAGAGACTTGATGCTTCAATGGTTAAACTAAAAAATTAATGATGTGTTCATGCATACAACTCAATTGTAGATTTTTAGATCTATTGTAAGTGCATTACCTCTCTGATCAATATAATCAATTCTATACCTTTGCTCCACACTGTTCTGCTCTGTGATGCTGTCTCACTGTTCGTCGGTGTCTGTAGAATCTAGCTCTTTCCTTTGCCTGATTGATCAGGACTGAATGAAGACTTTCTTCTCCTTTAGATTTTCTTTAGCATCTTTCCTCTTCTCTTTTTCACCCCACACTCCTATTCGTAATGAATTGGGTTTGTCTCTTTATAGAGATGATTTGCCTTTTCTTGGCTTTCTTGATTCTTGGCGTGATCCATAATTCTCGCAATAGATTTAAAGAAAACTCTAGTTTTATCTCAAAGAGATCTTTTTGCCAACTGGACAAATCAGCTTTAAATCAATTACTTATCTCCAGTTTTATCTAGATGATTAAAACAATGATAAGTATCCGTTAAGTCTATTTATAGCATCTTGACAGCTAAGCATTTTTTCATTCCTGAACTCTCTGTTCTGTCGGTCAACACATCAGTTATTTATCGTTGATAACTGACTATTCCATCGGTGTGACTTTAGTTGTCATCGAGATAAAACCAGTTACTCTGTAGTTCTTTCTGTCAGGTTACTCTGTGCTTTGCTTTTCTGGCAACACTGTGACTTTTCTCATTAGTAATGCTGTGCATTAGCTCATCGGGTAACACTATGACTTTCTCTCTTTTACTCTGTCCGTCGGTGTGCACTCTGTCAGTGTATACAGTCACTTAGTGAATACTTGACTTATATGCATTACTAATAGCATAGCCTTTGATTCATTGGTTCCTTGAAAATATTTGGCGATATTTCCATGAACATATAGATTAAATCAAGTTGACATCAATGACAATACAATACATTAACTAATTTAATGCATTGCATGATCACCAACTTAACATCTTCAAAAATTCAATTAGTTACATGTCATCAATCTCTCCCTTTGGCATTGATGGAAACATACTACATTATCATATTATACTATTACTAATACAATATGAAATATATAGTTTCATCAAGCTTTCTTAATGTAACTATTATAAATGTCTAGGTTTTGATAAGCTTTAGTAGCTTTGATTTGATTCTTGCAGCTTTCTTTCTGTCTTTAATCCCTTCACTGGATAGATGTAGAATCTTTCTTTCTTTGTTGTGATGTATTCTCCTTCTGTGTTAAACTCTCTCCCTTTGACTGTTCTCCTTTCTTGTGATGTCTTTTGTCACCAATTCTTTCTCTTTGTGTGTACTCTCCCTTTCTTGTTACATCTCTCCCTTTGGGTACTTTGATGGATATAATCTCTCCCTGAGATGATAATGGATATAATCTCTCCCTGAGATGATAATGGATACAATATCTCCCTTTATTAGTATGATAATGAGATATCTCTCTCCCTTTGACAATAATGTGAAACAAACATCTTTTCCAAATGGATCCTTTCTATCCATAATATATTCCTCGAATTTCCCAATCCATTGGTAATAACTCTGGTGCTTGGAGTAGATAAATACCTTGCTGTGTATAGATGTATCATTGAAGTCCATCTCCCTGGTTTCATCAACATGAATGATATTATGATAATATGTAGGCTGATGTAGCCTTCTAGTCATCTTACTGACCAGTAGACAAGGGTCTGACCCCTAGTCTCTTTCTCAAGTACTCAAATGCATCCTTGGGCAGTGGCTTGGTGAAGATATCAGCCAATTGTTCCTTTGATTACACATACTTAAGTATCACCTCCTTTGCCTGAACTTGTTCTCTCAAATAATGATACTTGATGGCAATGTGCTTTGTTTTAGCATGCATGACTGGATTCTTTGAAATGTTTATTGCACTTTTATTATCATAGTAGATAATTACTGGTTCAAGAATTTTCATATGCATACCTTCCAATAACTATTTGATCTATGCAATATTTGAGAAATTTGTAGCAGTAGCAACATACTCTGCTTCTGCAGTCGACTGAGAGTTGCATCCTTGCTTCTTGCTGATCCATGTGACAAGTCTGTCACCCATAATGAATGCTCCTCCAGTTGTGCTCTTCCGGTCATCAATATTTCCAGCCCAATCAGCATCGATAAAGACCTTAAGTTCAAATTATCCTTCTCTTTTATACCATAAGCCATATTCCTCAGTATTCTTGAGATATCTTAGAATTCATTTTACAACAATCATATGTGATTCCCTGGGATTAGCATAAAATCTTGCAACTATTCCTATTGCATGTGTAATATTTGGTCTAGTGTGTACAACATACATGAGTTTTCCAATCATTGATTTGTACAAAGTTTGATTTACCTTTGATGACTTGTCCTCCTTTGTCAGCTTACATCCAGTTTCCATCGGTGTTCCTACTGGTTTGGACTCTTCCATTTTGAATATTTTCAGTACCTCCTTGATGTATTTGGATTGTGTAATGAAAATACCTTCATCTTGTTGCAAGATCTGTAGACCAAGAAAGAACTTGATCTCTCCAATCATAGACATCTCAAATTTTTTGCTCATTTCATTTGCAAATGATTTGCATAGCATATCATTGCCTCCAAATATGATGTCATCAACAAATATCTCAGAAAACAAAATGTTAGCATTAGTATCTTCCTTCAAATAAAGATTATTGTTTTCACTAGTCCTTACAAATCCAATACTTATAATATAGGAATGAAGTCTTTCATACCAAGCTTGGGGTGCTTGTTTCAATCCATACAGGGCTTTGTGTAGTCTACATACCATGTCCCTCTTGTCTGGATCAACAAATCCTTCTGGTTGTTCAATGTATACCTCTTCTTCAAGTATTCCATTTAGGAATGCAGACTTAAGATATACCTTGAATCCTTTACATGCAACATAAGCAAGTAATATTCTTACTCCTTCTAGCCTAGCAATGGGTGCAAAGGTCTCTCCATAGTCTATCCCTTCTTCTTGTGCATACCCCTTGCATACTAATCTTGCTTTATTTATGGTGACTTCTCCATTCTTATTTAGCTTATTCCTAAATATCCATTTTGTACCGATGACATTCTTGTCATCTGGTCTCGGTACGAGTGTCCATGTCTTGTTTTTCTCTATCTTCTCAATCTCCTCATTCATAGCACTTATCCATTCATCATTATCTAGTGCAATATTGATAGATTTGGGCTCATAATCAAAAATAAGATATCTTGTATTTAGAGACTTACTTCTGGTTCTCATACCAGCCTTCTTGTCTCCAATGATCTAGTTTTGTGGATGGTTCTTTCTGACATATCTTGCAAGTATAGGTTCAGCTCTTTATCTATCAGCCTGATCTTCATTTTGTCCTTCATTCTGTTCTCCATCACATTGTGCATCATCTTGAGAAATATTTCGATCGTCGGTATTTGCAACCTGATGCTCGGGTGCAATGATTTGTTGCTCGGGAGCTCTACATTGTTGGTTGGGTAGAGTGTTAGGTTCTTCATTGTAAACAAACCTATTGTAGTCCTCTGGTTCTTTAGTTCTTTCCTTTTCATTCTTCTCTGCAAATTCATCTATATTTACATTTGCACTTTCAACAATTTTGTTAGAGGCCTTATTTAGACATTTATAAGCCTTGCTCTTGGTAGAATACTCTAGAAAGATTCCTTCATCACTCTTGGAGTCAATTTTTCCATTTCTATCATATTTTAAGATATAAATAACACTAACTGCCAATTTTATTGATACAAATTACATTGGGTGTGTATCCATACCAAAGCTCATAAGGTGTCTTTTTGGTGTCTTTTTTCAATTGTACTCTGTTCAATGTGTAAACAATAGCACTGACAACTTCTCTCCAGAAGATTTGGGTGATGCCTTTCTCTATCATCAGTGTCCTTGCACAATCAACTATGGATCTATTCCTTCTTTCAGCAATTCCATTCTGCTGTGGTGTTCTTGGTGCAGAGACCCATCTTTTGATTCCATGGTCATTACAAAAGTTAGTGAATTCATCTGAAATAAATTCCCCTCCTCTATCTGATCTTAAGAATTTCAATTCTTTACCACTTTGTTTCTCAACCATTGCCTTATACCATTTAAACCTCTTAAATGCTTATGATTTATCTTGAAACATTACTGTCATCATTCTAGAGTAATCATGAACAAAGAGAATAGAATATCTATCTCTATAATAACTCTTTGTACTCATAGGTCCACATAAATCAGTATGGACTAATTCTAGAATGGCATCAGATGTATGGGTTTTGCTTTTGAAACTAGACTTTTTCATCTTACCTTTTTGACAATTCTTACACATGATGTTGTCGGGCTTGGTCATCGTCGGTAAGCCTCTTACATTTCTTCTTCTGCTTATTTTTATCATGTTGTCAAAGTTCACATGCCACAATCTTTTGTGCCACAACCATATGTATTTTTTTGTAGCAATGAAACAAGTGGTGTTAGTATCATTCAGATAGAATAAGTTACCTTTTGTCTGCTCATCGATACTAATTAGATTTCCTAATTTATTGAAGATATTTGCCTTCTTATTTTCAAATGCTACTCTGTGACTTGAATTATTCAACCGAGAAACACTCAATAGATTATAATTCAATCCATTTACCCAATAAGCATTTTCACATTTTATTTGGTTATTCAACATTATGGTTCCTCTAACTTCAATTGGACAAGGTGTGTCATTACCCATTCTTACTGAACCACCTTTATAGTATTCAAAAGTCTCAAAATTTTGCTTATCACCGGTCATATGGTGAGTGCAATCACTATCTATGATCCATACATCATTTTTACTAAATTTAGATATGAGTGCAGTTTCTACATACCTTTCATCATCATCATCTGAATCATCTTTTACTGCCACAAACACCATCTCGATGTCTTCCTCAGATTTGGTGTCAGTATCATCATCTTTGCATTTTACTAGGTAACTGGTCTTATTTCTTTTGTCCTTGTAGTCTCAGGTATCTCTTCTTTCTTATTGTTGGTAGCTTATGTAATCACCTTAGTCAGACTTCTTTTCAAATGATCTGTCATTACTTCTGTCATCTTTTCTTCTGTTAGGACATCTTGCAGCAAAGTGTCCAATCTCTTTACAATTAAAACAAACAAGTGGTAATTTACCTTTGTATTTACCTTTGCCTCTCTGCATTCTTCTTGCTATAAGTGCTTCAATTTCATCAAGATCTTCTTCTTCACTTTCACTATCACTATCTTTTCGAGCATAGTGTGTTTATGACTTGATTTAATTATTCTCAAAGAAGATTTGACTGCAGACTCTATGTTTGATAAGACACTATTATCAAAGTTATTCATCTCAAATGAAATCAGTCTTCCAATCAAACTATCTAGAGTAACATTGCTATGTGCTATTGCTCTCATTTCTTGAATGACAGATACTCTAATAGCATAAGTAGGCAGTAAGGTTCTTAGAATTTTAATTACCACTGTATCTTCTTCTAGTACACCTCCAACTGCTCAGATAGCATTGACTACCTCTTTGATTCTTGTGTTGTACTGTGTGATGTTTTCACCTTCTTTCATTTTAAGATCATCAAACTTCCCTCTAAGGATTTCTGCCTTGGCTCTCAAAACATTCTTGTCACCACCATGTACAAGCATCAATTTGTCCCACATCTACTTTGCAGTCTTGTAGGTTTTGACATCTTCAAACTTAGCATCGAAGAGTGAGGAAGCAAGCTCTACATCATGCAATTGTGCTCATGCTTCTCTCTCATTTTTTCAACTGTTGGTGCTCCTGTGGGAAACACATATTCAGTATCTAAGTATTGAGTAACATCATTTCCAATACCTGATAAGTGGAGTCTTATTCTGCTCTTCCATGAAGAAAAATTATCTTTGTTCAACTTGGGCACATCTTATTTGTTCATCTTGTGATCTTTAGCTTAGGTCTTGAAACCTTCCTTTTAAGAACACAAGATCTGATACCAATTGTTAGTAATAACTGAGGGGGGGGGGGGGGGAATC
>MU225485.1:2026480-2077529 GCA_018584345.1 Thuja plicata
GAAGGGTTTGCATTCATTTGTTTTCCTCTTTGTTGTTTGTACATTTTATTGCTCACGTTTCGATTATCTGTTTAGTAGTTATTGCGTAATAGATTTGCATACAATTGTGAACCTTGGCTACTAACCCACGCCCTTGGAAAGCTGTGGGAAACCGGAGAGAGAGGTGTACAGTAGAGTATACCGATAAATTCAAAATGGCATATGTGAAATGTAAAATAGTAAAGTAATAAAACATAAACACATAACACATGGATTTTTAACGTGGAAACCCTGTTAAGGGAAAAACCACTGGGACCGGCACCCCAAATTTTTACTCTTCTAAAGTGAGCTCTGTTAGGATCCAACCCTGTTAAAGGTTATAAACACACTGTTAGGTGTGACCTTGTTAGAGAATTTAAAAGATAGTTTGTCACCTAGTATCTGGCATCTAATGCTACCATCCTTGATCAAACAGTCACTTGGCCTATCAATAGGTATCGGGCATATCCAATGCTACTTTCATGATCAAACTTTTTGATACTCCTTGGGATGTATCTCAATTGTAGAAGACTTTTAAGTCCTGCTCGATTAAGAGACTTGATGCTTCAATGGTTAAACTGAAAAATTAATGAGCTGTTTATGCATACAAATCAATTGCAGATTTTCAGATATATTGTAAGTGCATTACCTCTCTGATCAATGTAATCAATTCTATACCTTTGCTCCACACTGTTCTGCTCTATGTTGTTGTCTCACTATTTGTCGGTGTCTGCAGAATCTAAATCTTTCCTTAGCTTGATTGATCAGGACTGAATGAAGAAATTCTTCTTCAAATTTTCTTTAGCATGTTTCCTCTTCTCTTTTTCACCCCACACTCCTATTCGTAATGAATTGGGTTTGTCTCTTTATAGACATGATTTACCTTTTCTTGGCTTTCTTGATTCTTGGCGTGATCCACGATTCTCGCGAATAGATTTAAAGAAAACTCCCTTTTTATCTCAAAGAGATCTTCTTTCCAATGGACAAATCAGCTTTGAATCAATTACTTATCTCCGGTTTTATCTAGATGATTAAAACAATGATAAGTATCCGTTAAGTCTACTTGTAGCTTCTTGACAGCTAAGCATTTTTTCATTTCTGAACTCTCTATTCTATCGGTTAACACTTTAGTTAGTTATCGGTGATAACTGACTATTCCATCGGTGTGACTTCAATTGTCATTGGGATCTCCATCCTTGTCTTTTTCGTCAGGCAACACTATAGTTCTTTCCATCGAGTTACTCTATGCTTTTCTCGTCGGGTAACATTGTGACTTTTTCTCTTTTACTCTGTCCGTCGGCATGCACTCCATCGGTGTATACAGTCACTTAGTGAATACTTGACTTATATGCATTACTGATAGCATAGACTTTGATTCATTGGTTCCTTGAAAGTCTTTGGCAGTATTTCCATGACCATATAGATTAAATCAAGTTGACATCAATGACGATACAATACATTAACTGATTAGAATACATTAACTGATTTAATGCCTTGCATGATCATCAACTTAACATCTTCAAACTATCAATCAGTTACATGTCATCACAAGAATCAACACGGCCATAGCATGATCCAAGAATACCAAAAAGTGGCATGAATAACTTCTCAAACCTCCATAACATCTCAACCTCAAAATCCAGACTCATCTATGTACTGTTCATCATGAACACTGAACACTGAACTCTATCACACCAAAAATATAGCTTGTCGAACCCTGAATCATGAAAAACACTAGCTGAGGAAACAACATTAAGTATCAAAGCATCCACCAAATTTTCATCCACTGAATCAACCAAACTAATCCATATTGAAGAAAAAATTCAACCTCTAAAACATCCTGAACAATAGGAACACTGAAATACTAGCACCTGATAAATCAATCATATCTCACTCTAACTATCATGCAAAGCTCTGTAAGTTGACCAGAATCAACTATAGACATATAGGAACCATCACTTATGATCTTAGCAAAAGAAAAAAAACATATCACCTGAAAAATCAATTCTTTTCTACTGAACAAAACACACTTTGTACAACATCAATAATATGCTAACATCAATGAAAAAACATTAATGTCAACACACATCAATCTTTGACATGCTCAACCATCTTCCAATACAAAGGGGTAGAAATATATTAAGAGTTGTTCAACAAAGAACTTATGAAAAAAAATCTCATTCTGAAAGAGGAGATATATAGGAAATACATCCACAATTAAATGAAAGGAAACAATATAAACCCGATGCAAACATTAAAATGAATGTTCAAAATGAGGAATCAACATTCACTCAGTATATACCACAAAATAGTCAGCATGTCTGTCAACCTGAGAGAAATGGAGGAAGAGAAAATAATGTACAAAATATAGACAATCCTAATGAAATGCTTAAAATAATTTTCATAATATTCAATTGATGTTCCGACACCGATTAGAAAACTTTATTTCTCCAACAATTTGCTTTATATGCTAGGAATGTTTTCATGGAATAAAAGTATATTGCACTTCACAAGGTCCTATATATAATAGGTGCAGACAAGAAAGGGTAAATAATAGATTCCCTGCGTCAAATAATACAAATCTTGGATAAAAACCACAAGAACTTCCTAACCTTACTCAAGTGGAAGAAATATTGATTGCATGTGTAAGTCCAATTTTACAAGTCATGCATGCAACAAGTGGTCAATATAAATAAAAATGAAGTATAATATCATTTCCTCAAAATATTGAACAAATCTCCAAAATATTGCCACATGCAATTAAAAAATTGCTAGTAATTTTTGTTTGAAGAAAAGATCATCGTGTCATGAATTATAACTTTATGCTAAATAGAGAATGTGTGTATAGAGCATCACAATATAAAATAGAACATGAGAATTTCTATTAAGATTTTACGATTGCTTATAATGCACTAGATTATTTGTAAAGATATTGTGATAATAATATATTTGATAAAATGAAGACACTACACATGGAATTTGATTTAGACTCAAATCAAATCATATTTTCAAGTCTAATTGTGAAAATAGATGATGCTAATATTATAGATCACACAACCCTAATGGATTCCAAACCACCTAATGTGTAAAGAGAAATGGAATTAATCTAAGAATGGGTTAATAATCCAAATGCAGATCCCACTAGATTGATCAATTGGCCTACAATTGGTATATCTCCAATCAATAAGTATATAATATCAAGTTTACTTGATATGGCAATCCTAACACTATTTCCAAATGCTAGTTGTGATTGGTTGGAACCAAGGATAAGACAAGTACGCCTACATGAGTATGTGAAGCATCTTATACGCTATAGGGATCACTGCTTTGGAAAACAGTCAAGGTTTTGATACTACATGATGCATATGATAATAAGACATTGTGCAAAAAATTCAACAACAATATTCACTAAAAGAAACCTTCACAAGCTGCCTATCACCATGTTAGTTAATAGTTTTGTCCTTCAAGAAAAAACCTTTAAATTTGACTCCTTAATACCCATAATGAAAAATAAAATGAACTAACAATTTGATTCGGGTAAAGTGAATTTCCACACTAGTTCTTTGCTTGTTTTGGAAGGCACGTCTACCTTCGTATGATTGAAAACAATTAAAGTAAAATAGGATATACTTTTGACCTGAAAGCAAAAAAGGCTTACTAACAGCTGCCCATAGCTATGACACACACGCGAACAACATATTTATGCACAAAAGAAAATAGAAAATGACACAAAGTTCATTTCCTAAATACTTCCAATGAATCATTTAAGAAGAAGATTTAAAAATCTAAACAATTCAGAGTACAAAGTCTCTATAATAATGGTATACATAATCAAAAAATAACCAGGGGTTAGAGAATAACTACGTCTAGTTCAAGGGCAAATCTACAGCTAAGAGACACATATATAAACACCGTTTTAAAATGCATTCCCTCTTTATCTCTAAGGTGGAAGAAATGGTGCACATACCATTATCACCCTGTGCAATTAGATCAGAATTTTTTTTTCTTCCCCTTAACAATGTTAAAATCTCTCAATTTCCCTCCTTTTTGAAAAGCTTTTATAATAAATAGATTCTTTCTGGGAAATTTTCAGTTTCCCATAACTAATTCTTTGCTTTATGGAGAAAAATAGAATATCTTTATCAGACCAAAATACATACAATATACTTTGCAAATGAATCTATTTTGTCGGTCATTTGCTCCTTTATCTTGTTAAGTTCCTTATTCTCCACTGCATGGGATTCAAATTCTTTTTGAATTCTATTACAAAGAAGATCATTGGGATGATGAGAGGAGTTAAGATACAATGTGTGATACCCGACCATGGATGTTATCAACGGATTTGGTGTTCTCTATACTCGGTTTAGAGAAATCTATGAGGAGACTGGTCCAAAAGGGTCACATTCTTTGCACCATCATTCTTAACAATACCTAATGTTGTAAATCCAATGTCACCTTCAACATTAACAAAAAGAAAATCTCTTCTCCAAAGATCTACAAGCCCTCTGTTACAAAAAAAAAAAATTCAATGTCTTTAGAGCTTCTTCTACAATGTGGAGTGGTGGTGGCAGAAATAATAGAGGCAACAACTGTCATGAGTTCACAAACCCTCTTTTTATTTTATGTTCAAACATCTCTCAAACTTGTTCTTTTTCATTTTATTGGATGAATACCCATGACATGTTTCTACAAAGCTTCTACTTTCCATTCTTACAAAGCACCGAATGATGGGAGAAGGGCCCAAATTGATTGAGCCAAATATGCTTTTGAGGATGTTCCAAAATATTGACTTGGATCCATTATTCGAATAGTTGTGATTTCTATCTGCTACTTTCTCTCCTATTGCAGGGAGACCACAAACATCTTCTCCAAGAGAAATATAAACTATGGCCTCTTTATCATATATCCTTATTGTAGTATGAAACTCCTTCTAAGTCATGTTGTCCCAACAAATCTTGCCAAAAAGTTCAATGTTCTAGTCTTCACCGTATATGAAGAGCTAAAGAACCACGTTAGATGATCATAATGTTTTAGAACTTGAGAACCCTATTGGGTATTTGGATGGGTTCGAAACCTCTTATCAAGCCCGATAGTCATTTCCTAACTCAACTTTATCTTCAATGGCCTTGAGATTGGTGTTGCCTTATATAAGATGACGCCTTTTAAATATGTTTGGGATTTGGATTTTTTTGCAGTTGTTGAGTTGGCTTGCTGTTTGCAGAAGGTTTATAACTATCAACTATACTGAAAGAATCATGATCAAAAGAGACACATAATCATTTAGAATTCAGATTCTCATATCTTTCCCATTAATCTGTTTCCATTCACCCTTCTGAAAAGGCTTAAAAATAGTGTTTTCCTTTGTTGTCAGAGAGTTGGGGAAATATTAAACTCCTGAACCAAGTCTCCTTTTGATTCAATAGGTCTTAAAAGTGTCGATCTCCCGACTACAAGAGGATCTCAAACTAATTATATGCCTATTAATGTTGCTAATCAGGTCCATTGGTCACACCAAATTTGTACTCATGTCAATCGCTATTAGGAAAGTCCACTTATTTTTGTGGGCCCAATGATTCGAAGTTGGTGCTTTTAATTTTTTTGAATAGTATTGAGGGTTTGAAGCAGTTCCAGAACTAACATGTTGCTTGATGATGAGCATCATAGGAAATTCAAAGTTTTCAAGAACTTTTGAACTGTTTAATGTTTGGTCCCACATCGTTGATTCACCGGGCTTCATAATATCTATACTTCTTTTAACATTGATAGTCGGGTCTAAAGGGAAATACATGAGGGATACCGATTGGCAAAGAATAGTGCTTATTTTGACTAACCTATCTAATTTCGTCCCCTTCTCATGTAAAATTCCTGTGAAGTTTGGGCTTTCGTTTTGACTCAAGGAAAATGAATTTCGGTTGAGATTAAAGTCTTCTTGATAAGTTATCACAAGATCATTAGAGGACACTGGTAAATATCAACAATGTTATAGGAATCACTATTCATTAGATAAAGATAGGATCTAAAAACTTAATTCACTATTCATTAGATAAAGATAGGATCTAAAAATTTAATTTAGGAAAAGTTTAGAAACTAGGGTAATAGAGGACTGGAAGGATGAAGAGAATCCATAACTTTGAACAAAGATAAAAATGAAGACTAGTATCTTATCCATTGGGTGCAGAGTTAGAGAAATGACAAAAAATCAGCGGTTTTTTGCAAAGGGGTAGAGGGGAACAAGGCACACCAAAACCGACAAGCCAAAACTCCCTAAAGCACAACAAAAACTTATGTACAAATATATACACGGGGGGAGTCGCTTACCTCAAGATGACTCCAGATAAATCACAAAAATCCATTGACAGGTTGGGAGAAATATGAGTATTTTTGGAGCAATGGGTTATGGACATAATAGATAATCAAGAACCAAGGCCACCCGACGACTACTTCATTGTAAAATTTCAGATTAATAGCATGTAAAAGTTTTCTATAAACATATTCAAGATGAAATAGCCAATCTTTATCATATATTTCTGAATCACAATCTTCCTTCTTTTTGGCTTCATGCACGATCTTCGCAAAATGACCTGGCTCATCGTTAGTGGTGACTTCATTAGCTTTATTAGAACACAAAAAAGAATTATCAAGAACCAAACTTTCTTCCTTTGGACCATGTTGGTTATATTTTCTTATTGATTCATAATCACTTGTAATAACAAGTATGCTCTATTATATTGCCCAAACACTGACCAAACAAGAAAAATAACAAAAATAACAAGGTTTTTATACCTTCTTCACTTTGAGCTCCACAGACTTAGGTGGGTTTACCTAGTTTCTTCTTTGTACACTCACACAAATTAATAACCAAGTTGACAATGGATTTTACAAAATACTTATTCGATAATTTATTGGTTTGATAAAATAAAACACATCAAATTAACAAAGTATTGACTAAATTATGATAGCCACACACTCCATTCAGATAAAATATCAACGCCTTATCCTAGTGCTTGGAGTCACCTCAAACATAAAAAATCCCCAACAACAACACTCACTTAAAGTACACTCGCAGACTTCTTGCAACAAATAAATATGCCTTACATATTATTCCACATTTACACTATAGATGTAATCATCAAATTTGTAAGAAACTTCAAATCTTACTGAAACTATTCTAAGGGAATTAATTATCTCCTTAGAATAAACCCTAAAACAATCTCACAATTTGCCTTACAGATAGATAAATTGAAAAGTCCTTAACTATTCAATTCAAACAAAAGTTAAAATTTAAGGGTTGCAGGGTCACTTCAAAACCCAATTTTTCTTTAATCTTAAAACAAAAGTTGAAATTTAGAACAAAGAAAATCATGTATTTAGAACTTCAAATCTACCTGTGCATTTGTATTTGTATTGATATCAAAGTATTCAATACATTTGAAATAAGCTTCAAAACATCTATTCAAAATCTTGGTCTAATATTAGAGTTACAATCTTATCCATTCAAAAAATGGCTATCTCTCTATATAACTCAAAGTAGTCTTGGAATCCTTTTATATGATAAGGATGCAACAAGCTTGAGACTACTTTCGAGGAATCTGATCTTTTAACAACAACCTTCACAAGACAATAGAAAGACAAAAACCTGACCCAATGAAATAGTCATGAGAAAAATAGGTTGTTGCAACAACAAGAGTTTTATTTCTTCTTTAATATGGCATCCCACCTATTCACCTCCTTGTGGATTGGTCAGTCGAATGCTTTCTCTTGTTCCAGCTTCGCAACAACATCTTTCCACCTGATATCTATGACCGCTTTGGCATCGATAATAAACTTAACCAAATAAACTACAAACTTGATCAGAACATCCATCAAACCATTGAAGTAACTGATATCAAAAAGTGTGTCCATGCGTTCATCTATACCATCTTTTTCCAAATAGAATCAAATTCTCCATCCCAAACAATATAGTCCTTTAGTTAATTGTCATTATCATAAATTGATGGGATCAATGCTTTGTATCCTTCCCAAATAATTGTAAATTTTTTATAATAAAAAAATCCTTCCCACTAAAGAAAGCATAAGAGGTATTGAATTCCTCTACCATCTGGTTAGTCTCAGTAATCTTTGGCAGGAAGTCATCACTTTACTATATAGAAGTGTTCAATCTATCCATTAATTTAATCCCACCTAACCATAAATTAAACATAGGCCCTGATGGCATTAATTTTTCATTAGTATTCAAACAATATTTTCGGTAAGCTTACACTGAAAGACAGTAAAGGGCAAACTGAAGATCAGATTGGCAGATCACCAAAAATGACTAAGTACAGAACGAACCGATGACACAAGGAAGTGTGTAAACCGAAAAACACAATGAGAGAGTTAAAGAGGAACATGACAGAGGAACTCAAAATGCAAGTTACAGTGTAGACCGATGAAATAGATTCAGTGCAACCGAAAGTAAAAACTGAAGGATAGTCAAGCATGACCGAAAGACAAAACCGAAAGTCAGTTGTAGCCTGCAAAAAGTGGATTTGACTTCCATGTCAGATAAAGCAAGGGTATTCTATTTATAGGATATTTAATTGTTTTAAATCCATTTCTTTAGGGACAAGAAATATTAATGTAAGTGTTTTAATCAGTCTAACTGATTTAAAACACATAGACTAGGAGATCTAGGTGCAAGTTGTAAACTTGATCTTAGAGTTAACATTGTTTTTATCATCAACTCGCTAAAATCAATCCATCTATAAATAGATGATGTAATCATTCATTATAATGTGTGTGTAAGAGAGAGGAGGAAAAAATGAGCACATCTATGGATTGAATTGAGAGTTTTAAGAACCAGAGCAGAAAAAGAAGAAATTGGTTAGCAGAACCAAGAACAGAGGAAACCGATAATCATAGGTATTATTCAATCACAGTTAAGGTGATATTATTTTGTATGTAAACTACATAGGATCTGTATCATCAATAGGAGATTGCACTTACCAGGTCAATTTATAATTTGTTGTCATTCTAACAAGTGAAGCAAAGTGTAAGAAATCCTTTCAAGAAAGGTGGATTTAACAGTCCAATATCAAATCTCTTAACCGAGTGCACACTTAAAAGTGTTGCTAAAATCTCTTAACAAATTAGACTTTAACAGGTCTCCACTGATACTCCTAACAGGGTAGATCATCAGAAGTGATCAAAATTGTAAGCCTTAACCGGCCCCTTCCATTCTACAGATAGTAAAGTTTTGTGGGTGCCATCCCCACCATAGTTTTTACTTCCTAACAGGAGTTTTCTGTGATATCATATCTTGTGTTATGTGTCAATTATGTTCATGAATGTTTCTATGAATGATTCACATGTTTATTAATATTATGAATTAATATAACTCTCACAAAGATAGGGTAGATCAGATTGAATGGATAGGCAATTGATTACAAAGGTTGATTGATTAAAGAACATGAAATTTTTTTAAAGGTACTGATTCACCCCTCCCCTCTCAGTACTACTTCCCATTAAACCCAACAATTGGTATCAGAGCTAAGTCTCTTCTTGGAAAGCTTAAAGGCTTAAGAGAAAAGATCATACAATGGAGAAGTACAAAATTGATAAGAATATTGAGAATAAAAATCTTGAGATATAGATGTTCTATGAATAGTATAAAGAAGAAAGAATCAGCATGAGACAGTTGCTTGATGAAAAGAAAGAAATGGCAACTCGAAGAAATGAAAAATATTATCAAGAAGAAGAGATTCCATATTTCTTTGAGTCTTCAAGATCAAATACGAGCAAAGCATCAGATACATCAGAAGAGAACGTCACAAATCTAAAGGAGACCAATCAATATCCGACAGACAAAATAAAGATGCTGCAAATCAGTCAAGAAACCTTGATGGTTAGAATGATTGATGTGATGAGTTCTGCTAGGCAAGCTGAAACAGAAAGAACACTAGCTACTGATGATAGAAGGAAGATTACAAAGAAACTTCAAGAAAAGGAGTTAGAAATTCAAAGACATGCTGAGCATCACCATGAGCTCACAAATCAAATTATTCTTATGAGTCAAGAAGCAAACAAAATGAATGTTGAACTCATTGAAAGAATACAGATTATCGGTGAACTACGAGAAGAAAATGAAAAACTAAAGCATGAGGTTAGAATTTAGCAACAACATAATGAAGTTATCAAAAAGGATGAAGAGAGCTATAAAAGAATGGATGATTTTCTGGAAGGACAACGAAGATTCAACAACAAAAATGGTTTAGGCTTTACCGAAAATGGAGAATCATCAAATGAATCTAATCCAAAGAATGTTTATGAAAATCCAAGACCAAGAAAGCTTACATGCAAACACTATGGAAAGAAAGGTCACACAACAAATGTATGCAAAGGCAAAATGAAAGGTATTCCTAAATCTACACCTTCATTCATAGGATTCTGTTATAAGTGTAACAAGAAAGGACATAAGGCATATGAATGTAAGTCTAAAATGGATCAACCAAATAAGGAAACCTACATAGACAAATACTCTCCTACATGCAAGATGAATGGGAACACAAGTATTGAATGCTGGAAAAATAAAAGGCAAGAACAAAAGCCAAAAGGTCAAGAAACTCCATATCAACTGAAGAGAATCAGTAATCAATATGTATGGGACTATAATATTTGGACAAATTGTACAACCTGTGGTAGATATGGATACATTTCTGCAAATTGTATAAGACTATGGACTAGAAAGTCTAGAGGATGGACTAACCCTAGAATGGCATGCTTACACTGTCATAAAGTTGGTCACCTCAAAAAGGACTGCAGAGACCGAATGACAGATACAAGCACATACCCCAATGGAAACACCATTGAAGATATCCAGAGGGCTAGAGATAAGATGTGGATAAAAGCTTCAAGCAATGATGAAGCTGGAACGAGCAATGCAAATGGTGACACCCCATCCAATGGATCCGGTGACATCACCAACCCCTCCTAAGTAGAACACGTAAGTATGGAGCTGCATTAATCCTAAGATATTACTTTACATCAGTTCCATAATATGATAAAATAATTCCAAATTAGCATAAGATAGATGCATCACGGTTATACTTGTTGAAAACAAAAAAAATGTGAAAACCATGTCTGCGGGCATATATACTGAAACTCGTCAGTATACACTTAAAGGAAAGATTTCCTACACTTACCGAGAGATGTCAGTTATAAACAAAATTTTTTAGTATTGACCAAGACACGTCGGTAAACAAAGCACATGAACAAGCTGTCAGTGTTACCGAAACATATCGGTAAAGGCTAAGTCAACTTTGACTGCTCAGAAACATTGTAAGCATCACCGATGGTGATAAAGTCTTCACCGACAAACTCAGTCTTTAAATACCGACGAGTTGGTGAGCATTTATTACACACGTTTTAGGGCAATGACTGTAAATAGGGCATTGAAGTGACTCCTTTGTCATGACACCCAAAGAAGAGCGAGCATAGGTGATTTTGAGTAGAAAGGAACCAAGTTGTAGAGCGATCACAACTTGACCAACAAGCATTTCAAAATAGCTCATAGATCATTACAAACACAACAGTAACTTCTACAGACTGACAACTCTGTGTTTTCATGCATTTACATAGAAGCCCTAATTTTTGAAAATGGCATCAACATCAGGATCTGTAAAAGCTAAGAAAGCAAAGAAGGATGAATTCAAACTCATTAATAACAATGCATGTGAGGAACCCAAATATAAGATTCATCCAGAGGTTTCCTCACAACCTAATGATGTTGGTGTGTTTTCATGCATACCAACTAGGGTTTTGTTGGTTGAAGACATCTGATCCTTCATACACTGCAAGATTGTAGAGATTGGAACGTAAAAGATGGAAGAAGCTTACCAGAATCTTTATAACGATGATGGAACCCTTAAGGAAGAACACAAGCACATTGAGGTAAAAGGGCTTACCAATGCCCTAAAGTTTCCTAAGGTCTTCAAAACCAATTAGATTCAGTTAGTGCTAAGCAGAATGCATAATAACAAGTTATGGTTGGATGAACTGAAGGAAATCACCCGAGATGTCATCCATGCAGTCACCGGTTACCCCATAACTGATAAAGTAAAGGCGCTAAAGCATCCACTGAAGGCAGAGACCAAAAATATGACTGGAGCCAAATGGGATGGCCATGGCTTGAAGGTGACAACAATCACCGATGATGAGATTAAGTTCAGTGCATGTGTATTGGGCTACAAATTTTTTCCAGGCCAATAGATTAAACAATATTTCATCAGGTGCTGTGGACACAACTTACAAAATTGTGAAGAAAGGTACACAGTTAGACTTATCCAAGCTACTCTTGAATTGGCTAAAGGAAAACTTAAAAATAATCAGAAATGCAAATTCAAACACCTGTAAGTTTGGCTCATTAATCATGTGTATTTTCTTTTATTTTCAAGAAAAGTTCCCATCTGTTGGAGATGTAAAATGGGACAACACCAAGCTGGTAACATGCAAATTAATGAGCACATAGATGCTCTAGGAGATAATTTTCAAACTGTCATGGATGAATACTTTAATGTATTCAAAGACCGAATGCAAAAGAAGGTAAGAATCCCCGAGCAACTCATCAAGCAATATAAGGATGAGATATGATTCATGGTCAACATAGATCATACTTACATCAAACCTATAGAAGAAAGAAAAACATTGTTGCAATCACTGGAATATGAGATCAACATTGATCTTGCAACAAAGGCAATTGATGCCTTAATCAATGAGCCACTGGACAAAAATCAACCAAGGTTTGGCACAAATGAGGAGGCCAGGACAAGAATTAAATCAGGCCTAGTAGTCAAAAAGATAGTGAAAAAGAAGGACAAAATGGTAAAGAATCTCAAGAAGGTTCTATATGCAGACGAGGAAGAAGATGAGAAAGATGAAGAGATAGAATAAGAGGATGAAACCGAAGAATAGGTGTCTATCAGTAAAGACGAAGAAAAGACTGACTCAGAGGAAACAGAGTTAGACTCACCACCTCCTCCACCATCAAAGAGACCAAGAACTACAACCACTTCAAGGAACAGAAGCCAAACATCCAAAGAGTCTACTCCTTCACCTCTTAAGAAAGGAAAAGTCAGGACTTATAAGAGAAAAGCCCCTGCACCAAAGAGAGGACAAAACAGGAAGGGTAGAAAATTCATCAGAACCCGAGAGGATATAGAGGACACCGAGCGAGATGAAACCTTATAGGAAGAAAATGTCAAGGTAAAAGAAACTTGCACTATTGATGACATTTGCATTTATATTGCAAACTCTAGATCCATTACTGATCCACATATTAGAAAATGGGGGAAAAGAAATCAAGAAGATCAAAATAAAATTGAAGAAGCCATGATAGCTAAGATGTATAACTTCAAATATGTACCCATGCAATTTGAAGGAAGTTATGTTCCATGGGAACTCCTTGATAGATTATCCACCCATTGGACATTTGCTTTGGAAAATGAGAAAGAAATTAGAGAGAGAGTACTTGTGTCTCTAGTACCAGTTGAATCTACAAAGGTAGAGATAAATGAAATATGGAGAAACACAATAAAGAATTATCACCGAAGCTAAGGGCATATAAATTTCTTGAAGGCAAGTTGATTGAACTTGAAAAGGACAGTCACAATAAATTGTGCAAGATCATGAATAGGCCAGTTGAGAAAGACAGCCCCGACACAGACCTTCAACAACAAGATGTTGATAAGGCAAACAAAGATGATACATCAGGGAATAAAAATGCAGATGTGGTTGATAAAACATGGGATGATACCACCAATGAAAACATTGTGGACACCAATATCACCGACATTATCGATGACCCAGTAAATTAAATCAATAAGGATGAAGATGTCACTATTGTAAAAGATACAACCGATGAATATGACACAACAATTGATGGAGCACAAGTGAACATTCCAAGCAAGCTACCAATATTGATACAGGCCATCAATATAATGCAAGAATCAAATAAATCGCCTAACAAGGAAACTCCAAAGGATGCAGGAGAAGAAGCAAATAAAGATAACACCGATGGTAGCAAAACATCGGAGACATTCAAGATGTAACCGACACAAACAAGGATGCAGAAGGAGATAAGGAAAAAGATGTGGAACCTCAAGAAAAGAATGAGAACACCAAAATAGATTATGTAAAGGACACCAATGAAGGAGACAAGCCAAAAGATGGAACTCTTGAGAAAATTGACAAAGGTGCTACCAATGATGCTAAGGTGAATGTAGAGACATCTGCAGACACCCAACAAGATGAAACTGATGCAAAGTAGCAGAAATAAGCACAACAAGTCACATCATCAAGTACAACATAAAAGGCTGAGAAATTAGTAATGGTGCTACATTCCATCGAGTCACAAAAGAAGAAGAAGAAGACAAAGAAGAACAAGTTGGAGTTTATACTAGATGAAATCATTGAAATACCAAAGTGTGACCCCACTACAATTGACATGGATGTACTACAAGAATATGAAGAAATATGCCAAAGGAAGGCAATACAAGAAAAGCTGAAGAAATAGCATAAGGAATCAATGGTACTAGAGACAAAATGAGACATTTTACACCAAATTGTACCCGATGTTGATATTGATAAAGAAAACTGATAATTGATCAACTAGCTATCCTCACCAACTCCATCACAACTCATAATGTTGATGCTAAGAAGGCAATTGAGGAGAGAGAAGAAATGAAGTATCAACAAAAGCTTCTAGAGAACATCAGCCAAGAAGTGGCCGAGAATAAGGTAAAGCTATCAGAATTCATATCAAAAATAGATCCCATTATCTCTGAAGCTATAACCTTAATTCAAAAGCTAAGCACAATTGAAAAGTTCACTCAAGAAAATAGTGAAAATATAGCAAAGCTAGATACAGATCTAGCAAACAGTGCTAGTAGCCTAACAACCGATGGAGAAAATGTTGTCAAACTACATTATGAAAATATCATAGAAGTAAAATGGTTAAGGCAAGAGCTGTGGAAAACAAAGACATGATTCAGAGAAGAAGTAACTGAGCTACAGGCTCAACTTATGCCAAATATCACACTGCTACAACAACATATCAGTTCAGTGATGCGACTGATAGCAACTCCTGAGATGTCTATAGTAGACAACATCTATGATATGCATGCCAAGATAACACTTGAGAAAATGGCTCTAGAAAACCTGAAGGAGTAATGTGAGAAAATTATGGAAGACACGAAGTCTTCTCATTCACACATTTTATATAAGCTCTAAGGTAATTGACCTTTGCCCTTAATATCAAATAAAGGGGGAAATGATACTTGTACAAAATATCATTGAAAATGTTATGTACATTCAGTTAGAATGGGAAAAAGGTAGATATGTATATGTATATTTATAAAGAGACAGTGATATGAAGAAGGCAAATATATCTTATGTACAAATATACTGACATATACATAGGGGGAGTCATTAAATGACTAAGGATTATATATGTTGTATATACTTAACATTTTGTTAGTATTTTGCACATATCAATTTTTGATACTAATGTCAAAGGGGGAGAATGATGACATTAATTTTTCATTAGTATTTAAACAACATTTTCGGTAAGCTTATACCGAAAGAAAGCAAAGGGAAAACCGAAGATCAAATTGGCAGATCACCAAAAATGACAAAGTACAAAATGAACCGATGACACAAGGAAGTGTGTAAACCGAAAACCAAAATGTAGAGAGTTAAAGAGGAACCTGACATAGGAACCTGAAATACAAGTTATAGTGCAGAACGATGAAACAGATTCAATGCAACTGACAGTAAAAATTGAAGGATAGTCAAGCATGACCGAAAGACAGAACCGAAAGTCAGTTGCAGCCCGCAAAAAGTGGATCTGACTTCCACGTCAGATAAAGCAAGGGTATTATATTTATAGGATATTTAATTGTTTTAAATCCATTTCTTTAGGGACAAGAAACATTAATGTAAGTGTTTTAATCAGTCTAACTGATTTAAAACACATAGACTAGGAGATCCAGGTGCAAGTTGCAAACCTGATCTTAGAGTTAACATTATTTTTATCATCAACTCAATGAAATCAATCCATCTATAAATAGATGATGTAATCATTTATTAGAATGTGTGTGTAAGAGAGAGGAGGATAGAACGAGCACATCTATGGATTGAATTGAGAGTTTCATGAACTAGAGCAGAAAAAGAAGAATTTGGTTAGCAGAACCAAGAATAGAGGAAACCGATAATCAGAGGTATTATTCAATCACAGTTAAGGTAATATTATTTTGTATGTAAACTACATATGATATGTATCAACACTAGGAGATTGCACTTACCAGGTCAATTTGTAATTTGCTATCATTCTAACAAGTGAAGCAAAGTGTAAGAAATCCTTTCAAGAAAGGTGGATTTAACAGTCCAATATCAAATCTCTTAACTGAGTGCACACTTAAAAATGTTTCTAAAAGCTCCTAATAGAGTAGAATTTAACAGGTCTCCACCGATACCCCTAATAGAGTAGATCTTCAGAAGTGATCAAAATTGTAAGCCTTAATTGGCCCCTTCCATTCTGCAGATAGTGAAGTTTTGTGGGTGCCATCCCCACCATAGTTTTTACTTCCTAACAAGAGTTTTCTGTGATATCATATCTTGTGTTATGTGTCAATTATGTTCATGAAATTTTCTATGAATGATTCACATGTTTATTAATATAACTCTCACAAAGATAGGGTAGATCAGATTGAATGGATAGGCAATTGATTACAAAGGTTAATTGATTAAAGAAAATGAAAAAGTTTTAAAGGTATTGATTCACCCCTCCCCTCTCAGTACTACTTCCCATTAAAACCAACAAGGCCCAAGGAATGCCACAACATCAGAGGCCATATTGCTTGCATCTTTTAATGAATTGTGCAATTCATGCACTACTTATGCTTTCCCCTTCAACGCATTAACTCTATACTTCAATCATTTCAAAATAGTAGCAATAGCCTTAGCATTTTGTATTGGAGTTAATGAAAACTCAACCCTAAAGCTCCCAAGAATCACCTGCATGCAAACATTTATCATAGAAAGAGAAGAAAAAGCTATGGAAGCCAGAAAAAAAAGATCAGTGAAAGAGAAAACATCCTCAATTGATTCCATAATAGAATACAGAATACAAGATTATTCAAGATCAATCATAATTGATTAAAAAATATAGAGAGATCAACCCTTATAAAAGGTGATCAAATCCCTAAAAATGGGAGAAACCTAGGTTGCATGATAATAATTAATAAAGAATTAATTATTATATATCTAAAGTTTAGCTTAAGTGAACTAGAGATAATAAGTGACTTTAATAATTAAATCAGAATGATTTAATTAATAAGTGAATTAAATTATTACTCTAACACCCCCTTAAGATAAACTTAGGGAGAAGATAAAAACCTAGAAATAACTACTCAAAGAAGGAAATGGATCCCGGTAACATTGCCTGATCAGGTACCCAAGTACAAAAAATCTTTGTAAAGAGGAGAAAATGAGAAAACCCGGTGGGAAAAAACCATCTTCGAAAAGAGATGAAGACTAGTGAAGGATTGAAGAAGCCTCCAAACTAGACAATTTCCTAGAAGATAGGAACAAAGGAAGAACATGAAGAACATCACTAAAGCATGAAGCTACAAACATTTGTGAAGAATAATTATTGGAACCTCCACTGTAATAGAACATGATAAAGTAGAAAAGATTGTAAACAAAGTTTGAAGAGTGGATCAACCAAAGATGGAAGGATGTCTCCAAAATAGGAATGAAAGAGTGTCTATATGGTAAATGGTCCATCTCACCGAAATGCATAGGTACCTAGCCACTACATCCACCTAGTACGTAAGAACAAATATTGAATACCTAGATCACTCCATTGAAACCAAGGAAGCATTAGAACAAACAAGAGATAACCTCGCCCCCCCCCCCCCCCCCCCCCGCCCCCATAATATTGAGTAGGGAGAGGCATGGAAAGTACACAGAACTAGACTACCAATAGTAATTGCATGATGAAGAACTAGGAACATAGAAAGTGCAATAGAAAGTACTAGCACATATAAGGGATGATGTCATGGAGGAAAAACTCTCTTAACACACATCAAGAGGCTGATGTTGTGGAAGGAAAAATCACTTAACAAAGGTAATTCAACCCCCCATGGCACTTTATAATTTAGTGTGAGTACAAAAAAACACAAAAATGTCCAAGATCCCAAGCATGCATCAATGGACACTTTATTCCAGTGCCTGTGCAAACAAGAAAAGCTACAGAAATAGATGTCTACAATGATCAAGAATGACAAGAAAGTTGTAGAAACATGAATAAAATCTAAAAGGGAGTCATCCCATGGAAAGAAAATGATCCCAGGACTTGAAACATCCAAGATAATAACAAGATTGCAAAAAATTAAAAACTTGAATAAAATGTACCTGGAGTAGATGTTGGATGTGAGACCCATATAATAAGATAGAGCACTGAACCAACTTTCTAATGACATGAGGAATTCAAAAAATGGATGCAAAAAACAAACCCTGACTTGCCTAGCAGAAATACATGCAAGACATCAAAATCAGGAAACCAAACCTGGTAAATCAGATTAGGCTTGAAACTGTAACACCCCAAAATTGGCATCTTGCAACCCTAACCAATTTTGTTGCATTTGTCATTCTTCTGAATCATCAAAGTCCTATTGTACTAGGCAATTCTGAGTTCTGATTGACTCTACTCGACCTGAGTGTCAAATGCTGAAAACCCTAAATCTGCATTAATCATAAATTATATTTAATTCCTAGATACTAATTAATTAGCTAAATAAACCCTATGATTGAATTAATTTAATTATAAATTCCTAGCACTCTAATTCAATTAAATTCACCCCTTTTAGCTAAGACACATAAAAATGAATTAAATAATATTTAATTATTAAATAAATATCCTCATTTCAATAATTGAATTTAATTATTGAAATAACTGAGAAAATATATTTATGAGGTCATATTCTATTTATTTAATTAAATATTCTCTCAAAAATCTTCTCTTCAGTTCAGAAATGGAAACTTTGAATTAATTGTGCCTTAAAGAGAAAGAAAATAGTTAAAATAAAAAAGAAAACAATTAAAAACAAATAGAAAATAGTTCATTGTTTTCTTTTAAAGAAAACTTGCTAATCTGAACTGGCTTTTTTATCTGTTTTAATTCAAAAGGAAACTTTCTATTCTGAGCAGACTCTCAGTCTATAAAAGAACTCCCATTTCTCATTCAAGGATATGCATTATTAGAATAAAGAATTGTTGTTGCATTTTAGCTCATAATCTCATTTGCATTAAGCTCTCATTTTTCAATAGATTAGTTTTAATTTCTTAGAATAATCTTGCATTGCAATCTCTTTCAAATCATGTCATAGTTTAATCTCATATAGATTAATCTTGCATCTTTCATTATTCGATTAATCTTGCATTGCATTGCATTCGTGGAGAAAAATCCTCCATTCTTGGGTTGGTCTAGGTTGGGAGACTCTCGTTCTGAGAGCCATTCAAAACCCAGTTTGGATAGGAGGCAATAGGTCGAATCATATAGGCATGCAGGATGAATAAATCAAATTTAATTATGTATGTGGCTAATTATAAATAAGGACTATGTTGAAGTGTATGGTTGAATAACAAGGCCACATTTAACATATACATTTCTGACGCCCACCGTGGGGCTAGAAAAATTAGTTTTTGGCCTCATTTTATTGCACTTATTTTTATTTTGCGCTCTATCCTTATGTTTCTGTCAGAGATGTCATGAAAAATTTCACAATGTCTCTCGCGAACTTTCTAGTTCTTTGCGGGGTTATCTGTACTTTTTAACATGAGACTGCGAGAATCTTTGTGCAAACTTTGACACCAGTGACCTTTATTTGATATTTCTTATCTCAGTTTTTCTAACGATCCGTTGTTTCCTGACTTTTGTGTTTCTCTGATTTTATTTTGGAATAGCTTAACGGTGGTTTGCAGGACGCTGAGAATGAAGAAAGAAATTACAAACTACTAACGTATTTACTCTAGGATGCTTGTCAAAGACCTTGTGTGTTTTCACAAAACTCTCATGTTTGTTTTTAGTAGTTAGAAAATGCTTCAGCTTGGTGCTTAAAATGAATCATTGTCTTGCGTGCTTGAAGTGTTTTCTAGAGTTTGTAATTCCAAAGAACTATATGAATGTATCCTCTCCCCTCACCTTTATGGATCTTGGGTGTAAGAGAAATTCATATGATTCTTCTAGAGTGGCTATCTCCCAAGTTCTTTAATAGAGCCAGTGAGAGATGATTTCCCAACTGGTAATAGGATAAAGCCAAGCCCTTCCGAACCGGTATATAAAAAAATGAATTGTGATTAATCTCACAATAGACAAGTGTGAATTCATTGTGGCAACCAAAATCTCCTCTATTACCCTAGTGGTGTGTTAAAGTCCCTACATTGTTAAGGTGAAAACCTTGCTTTGAAAGGATTGGGAGAGCCCCCTTTATTGGGAAAATGACTTGATCACAACCACTTGAACGGATGTCCTTACTACACAACTTTGTTATAGTATGCAAAATCCCTCTATCTGTTGGCATGGAAGGTTAGAGACTGACTAAGGTGTCCCACACTTTCACGGCTCTTATTAGATACAATAGTCCTTTGGGAAGAAATTCTCTTGGGATTTGAAGCTTGGTGTGCCTGAGAAGTGAGTACACATGTAAGGAGTAGCCCATGCCTCCAAGCTTCTAAGTTGTCCGCTATGAGTAGGCGTGGCTGAACTTCAATTCAAGTGGGAATTCAATAGATACTGCCCTGGCTTACCTAGGATTGTGATGTGTCTATTCTAGTACTACAAACATTCTTCTTAATGTGTTTTGCGTGGGTGCATCATTTAAACAATCGAAACAAACATCAAATCAAACAACTTGCTAAATTCAAACATGTCCAAAACTATTTGTAGTTTGGACTTTCTATCAAAACACAACATAATATGTCTCAAAAAATGCAATCTAGTCTTAACTGTCTGATTCTATAGAATTTCACCTATTTTACTGCAAAATATCGCGCAATATTCTGCCATGTTCGCGTCATTATCTGAGAAACTTTGTGCAAAATGCTGTCAACTATCGCGCGACATTTTACAAATTTGCTACTATTTTATTCACCAGTCTATCACCTTTTTCTATGATTTTTCATGCTGGACTGCAAAGTCTCGTGCGAGCGTGTGAGAATCTTTGTGCGGAAAAGTACTTCTTTGTGTGAGTTTGTATCATTTTGCCAAAATAGTGAGCTAATTCTCATCTGTCCAGCGTACTTCTGCTAAATCTAGTTCTTGTTCTGGGTTTTTTTATTTGCCTTTTACCTACACATAGTCTGAAAATGGATTTTTTGGGTTGAGAATTACGTGATTCTTACTTAAACTTGTCTTATCTCATATATTTTGTTCTTTTTCTACTGTGTCGTCATATCTTGCATCGTGATACTCACCTCTTGGCTATTCTTGCCTTATTTTTTGACAATTCACACTAGATATACCTCACCCTCTTGGCACTTTGTGCATTTACGTTGAGACAGTTTCAAGCATGGTCCTAGTTCACATTCCTTGTATCATCTTTGTCTATGAATTTTACAACTCAAAGTGGAAAAACAATTCCTTCACGTGTCCCTAAACAAGG
Organism: Thuja plicata; assembly: GCA_018584345.1. Classification (NCBI taxonomy): domain Eukaryota; kingdom Viridiplantae; phylum Streptophyta; class Pinopsida; order Cupressales; family Cupressaceae; genus Thuja; species Thuja plicata. The sequence goes on from MU225485.1 coordinate 2,048,197, forward strand.
TAGAGGTAGACCCATCAACCAAGCAGAAATTTGTTCTAAACTTTTCACACAGTCCAAGTGTAGTGGGGAATCCTCACATACCCCTTATGTCAAATGATCATTCGCAGTGGATTTTAGTCAGGTTCAAAACCCTTTATTTGAAGAACATACAAATTCTGAAGAGTTAGTTCCTACAGTTGACACTAGTGAAACAATAATAGTTCGCATAGGTACAACACCTCTGGACAATCAACCTCCTCGTATAGAGTCTTTGCACACCGAACACTTGCATTCTACAAAGATGGTAGACCATAATCTATAAGGTAAACAAAGAAGAGATGATGATCACTCTAGAACCAGGGGTAAATTCCATTATCAAGACCCCCTAATACTAATGAGACAGAAATAACCTAGGTAGATATCACAAATGCTCGTGCCAATAAATATTTCCGCAGGATGATGGAAATTCTCCTAGCTGAGGAAAAAGAGAAATACCTTCTCAAACTATCCAATCAAGGGGCTAAGTTACCCTCCAACTACAATGTAGAGACGCTTGTCACAAAAGAGGAAGAAACTGAAAACTCCAAGTTACAAAAACAAGTCCAAAGTATGTGAGAACAAATTCTTCAACTCATGAAGGAGAAAGACAAACCCTCTACACAGTTCACATTGGAAAGCATTTGTCCATTCCCATTTGATAAGAGTCTATGCATGCCTCCTTTTCCTAAAGGAGTTGAACTTCCCAAGTATGATAAATACTTGGGTACCTCTGATCCCCAGGATCATTTGAGAGAGTTTGGTGCTCTCTCTATGGAGTTCATACATGATCAAACCTACCTCATGCATCTCTTCCCATGTAGTTTGGGAGGGCCTGCTATGGAATGGTTCTTAGGCTACCAACTGGCATCAAAAATTTTGACAAAATTTCCAATTTGTTTCTGCAACACTATTCTCACAACATCCAACATCTGGTTCTCATCTGAGATCTTTGCAACTTGAAACAAAATCACGAGGAATCTTTCTTGACATTTCTCCAGTGATGGAGACAACTTTATACCAGATATTCTCACAAAATACCCAAATCCAAAAAGTTGGACATCTTTCTAAACAATATTCTTCACAACTTTGGGTATCAAGTACAGCTACAAGGTCCTTTAACCTTCGATGACATGATTAAGAAAGCTGTGAGAATTGAGACGTTTATGGTCAAGAAAGGAGAACTGACCTTACACAAGGAAAATAAACAAGGGTGTTCCTCCTCAAGAAAAGATAAATCCAAATTTCCCAACAAGAACCAGAATGTTGTGAATGATGGAGTTGTAGATAATGTGACTCCCAAGCCTTCAAAGGCTGCTTTTAATCTCACTACCACTATGTAGGTAGCCAAATCCACTGAACAGGGTGCCGAAGAATCCAAACTGAGTACTTCACATTTTTCCAGATCTAAACCTTGGTCTCCTAGACCCAAGTGTGAGTTCACTCCTTTAGGAGAACCTATTGATGTGGTTTACAAGACCCTCTTGGAAAACCATTTACTTACTCCTCTAGATAACTCATGTCCTTTTGATCTGCAACCTCGACCATCTTGGTGGAATGAATCCGCAAATTATGATTACCATCAGAACAAGGGTCACAAGACAGCTACCTACATTCAATTATGACACAAGATCCAAGACCTTATTGATAGTGAGGTTATTGTTGTGGGGGGTCACAACAAGAACTTAGACCACCAAGCTTTCAAAGACCCATTTCCTCCTCATGGGAAAGGTGAGTCATCCAAAGGCAAGATACTAATGCCAAGGTCAACTATACATACACCAATAATGACAATGTCATTAATATGGTTGAGCCTATTGGTAATGAATACTGTAACATTATCATTCTCAAGGGAAGGGAAGATACTCCCAAGCCCAAAAATCTTTTCATCTTGCGAGGGTCTATGCCTTAGCTCTCCGAACAAGAACAGTCTCAGGTTAGTGCAAACACTGTTACTCAATCTGGTGCTAAGATCATTCTCAAAGGCCCTGAGCCTTCTACATCTGCACCAATGCAACCTATAGACAAAGCTATTGTTGGCTCTGCCAAAAAGAATCCAAAATTGGGTTCCTTTTCTAATGCTTCCAATTATAGCATTCTAGACCAATTACAACATACTAACTCTCATATCACCATCTTCGAGCTGCTAAAAATCTCCCTTGCTCACAAGGAGATCCTTGAAAAATCCCTCACCAAGGCAAATGTCCCAAAATATATCGATCTTGACTAGTTTCAATCCATGGTAGGTCACTTGACCTCCTCCCATTACTTGTCTTTCTCTAAAGAAGATGACCATTCTTTGAGTCACCCACACAACAACCCCTTGCACATTGAAGTCATGATTGGCCCAAAGCACGTTCACCGTGTTCTCATAGATAACGACATTGGCCTCAACATTTTCTCTGCTAGCTTCCTTACTCATGAGTTAGGCTATGGAAAAGACTACATATATGCTCACAAAAATATTACTATTAAGGCCTATGATGAAGAAGAAAAAAAATCTAAGGGGCTAGTTGTGTTACCAATTAGAGTTGGCCCTATTGAAAGGGATGTTATCTGTCAAGTGCTTGGCATTCCTTTAGCATATAATATTTTGTTAAGAAGGACATGGATCCACAAAATGTAGGCTATCCCTTCAACATATCATCAGTGCATTAAGTTCCCATTCCAAGGATCTAAAGTGACTATACCTGCTAATACACACTATGATTGCAACACACTCACAAAATCTACTGACATCTTTGTGCCCACCAACAGAGAGTCTACTGAGTTCTTCAAGACTAAACTAAAGGAAATGGAAAAGGCTCTGACACTCAAGGAAATTGACATGGGAGGATATCAGATTGAACCTATGCTATCTGTTACATCTCTGCCTCTATCTCCACGTTCTTTTGGGAGGCCTTCTAAGAACACTAAACCTTCTACAGTTCCTCCTCAAACAAAATATGGTGGTACCTTTGTACAGACCACGATACCATTAGAAGAAGAAGCTGAAAACATGGCTATCAAAGCTTGGATCTATAAATGGGAGGCAACATGTGAACAAACCACTAGACCTTGTGGCATAAAACCTAAATAGTATAGCAAAGGTCTGACTATTATGCAATGCTTTGGCTACAAAGGGAATGGTCCCATAGGTGCGAATCATAAAGGATTGCTTACACCACTTGAAGCTATTGGTTGACAAACACGTGACTCTAAAGGTATAGGCTTCAAGAAGCTCACATTTCAACTGGGGATAAAAAAATTTGTACCTCAAATAGATCACCAACCAACACCTGAAGGTACACCTAAAACTAAAGAGTCTGAAGACAGCTCTAAGGAGGACCGCTTCCCTTGTCCCATTCCTCTAGATCTGGCAACATTCTTTGCTGAGCTAGATGATTTTATACCGCATGTCAGTATAGTCAAGACTGACCATGACTTTGATGAGACCACTCCACTTGCTCCATTAATCTATGAGCAGTGGAAATAAATGCAAACTATCAATCCAGGTCATCAGGGTGATTTGTACATACCACCACACTTCCAAGAGTAGTTTGAATAGGAATCCTAGACACTTCTCACTAAACAAAAAGCACATGATGCTACAAACACTAATGAGGCACCTAGGTCAAAAGGTGCTCATCTGACCATAGCAGAGGTTCTAGGTAGAACTCATCCAAACTGGGGACAAAGGGTTGATTTCACTCATGTTCTTGATATGATGCCTAACGATGAAACAGACTCTCATGAGTACAAGTTTGACAATTTGTCATATGCCACTTATGACAGGGATATAGATATAGTGCACACATATGAAAACATTCTCGACGTAGGTGAAGGGTCTAGTGTAAGGTCAAATGAGTCTGATTCCATTGATGTTAACGTGTCATCTACTACGGTTGCTAGGGGTTAAAGGAATTTGACTACACCTTTGGATGAGATTGCTCTAGGTCTCAACTTTCTAGTCCATGCTTTCGATGATTATACCATGAACACACTTGAACCCGTCACTTCTCTTTCACTCCTCCACCCCGAGCTTATAGACTGGAACTCTCCCTCCCCATCTAATGAAGTCCTTACATTCCAGAATGAATATGCTCTTGCTTGTTACCTTAATGCTGTAAAACTTGTAACATCCTCCACTAGTGAAGACAATGTCAACATGACTGAGGCTGATATCAAGAATCTCAGTCACAAAATCAAAAGAAGAAAAAATAGGTGCTCTGATGGTGAAAACCACATTGTGGTAGTGTTAGAGCCTAAAAAATTCAAAATAAAGGACATATTCAAAGGTGAAAACCTCTCTGAGGTGCCCGAGGATGAGATACTTGATATGCTTCTGAGTCATTTCCAAGAATGATCATCTGTGCGTATTGAACCAACTCAACCAGACAACTTGGGTACAGAAGCTGGACCTCAGATCATTCATTTGGCACAATCATTATCTAAGGTAGAAAGAGAGGAATTCATTACATTCTTCTGGAGTAGAAAGATAAACTTTGCATGGAAATATTCAGACATGCCAGGATTAGACCCTAATCTAATGATGAACCATTTGTCCATTGCACCAGGCGTCAAGTCTCTCAAACAAAATATTTGGAAAATGCATCCACATGTGGCTCTACTTGTTAAAGATGAATTGGAGAAACTTCTTAAGGCAATATTTATCAGAGCAATTGACTATGTAGAATGGATCTCTAACATCGTTCCAGTATCAAAACATGACAAATCTATCCGAGTCTGCATAGACTTCAGAGACTTGAATAAGGCATGTCCTAGGGACAACTTTCCATTTCCCAATATTGATATGATTGTAGATATGAAAGCAAACTACGAAATTTACTCACTAATGGATAGTTTCTCTGGATACAACCAGATAAAGATCGCGCCAGAAGACCAAGAGAAAAGTGCTTTCACATGTGTATGGGGCACTTCCTATTGGAATGCCATGCCTTTTGGACTAAAAAATGCTGGTGCTACATATCAAAGAGTTTTCACCACTATATTTCATGACATGATGCATAAAAAAATGGAAGATTATGTTGATGATACTCTAGCCAAGAGCATGCAACAAGAGAAATACCTTGCGGATCTAGGTCCTATAATGGATCACATGGAACAGTTTAGTCTGCGGCTCAATCCTAAGAAATATGCATTCGGTGTAACATATAGAAAATTTCTTGGCTACATCATCTCTGCAAAAGGCATCGAAGTGGATCTTGAGAAATTCCAAGCTATCATGGAAATTTCACCACCAAATAATGTCAGACAAATGAGAGGAATTCAAGGCCGATTACAGTCTATCTGATGCTTCATCTCACAACTTGCAAACAAGTCACAACCATTCACCAAGACTTTACACAAAGGTGTGACCTACCAATGGAACAAAGAATGTGATGAGGGGTTCACACAAATCAAACAATATCTTGTGAACCTGCCAATATTGATGCCTCCTATCTATGGGAAGCTACTTATACTTTACATCTCTGCTATATAAACATCACTGGGTGTCCTGTTAGCCCAAGAAGATCAGAACAACAAAGAAAGGGCTATCTACTACATTAGTAGAACTCTGGTCTCATATGAAACAAACTGTTCTATTATAGAGAAGGCTTGCCTCACAGTGGTATTTTCTTCACAAAAACTGTGACACTACATGTTGGCTCATACTATACGCCTCATTGCTAAAATTGTTCCTCTAAAATATTTTCTCATAAAGCTACCCTCAAAGGTAGACTAGCCAAGTGGGTCATGCTTCTTAGTGAATTTGATATTGAGTATGTAGAAAGAAAAGCTATCAAGGGGCAAGCAAATACAGATCAATTGGTGGAAGCACCTCTAGTAGATCATCAACCTTTGAACAACAAATTTCCAGATGAGTCCATATTACTTCTCACACATTAATCCTGGACTATGTTATTTGATGGTTCATTTATCCAACAGAGGTCAGGTGCTGGGATACTATTTATCAAACCTCAAAGGTACTCTTTACCAAAAGCATACAAGATGTTATTTCCTTGTACAAACAACATTTTTTAGTACAAAGCCTTGATCAATGGTATGAAGATTGCCCTTGAGTGGCGAGTGGAAAAGCTCAATGTCCTTGGAGATTCACAATTAGTCATCAATCAAGTAAATGATATCTATCATACAAGAGATGACAAGCTGGTGCCTTATAAATGATTGGTTGATGACTTCAGGAAGTATTTTATTCACATCACATTTCAACAGGTTCCAAGGGTAGACAATAAAGTGGCTGATGCCATGGCTACTCTTGCTTCCATGCTACAGATGCCAGAAAATGAATTCTGACATGAATTCCTAGTGGAGATGTTATGCTACCCAGCCTATGATTCCCCTGAGTCCCGGATGATCTATTCTATCATTGGACATGACTCATCCCGCTACCATCATATTTATTCCTACCTTCATAACTAGATGTTCTGGACACTTACACCTAGAATGAGAAATGTCACTTAATCTACAGTGCTTCACAGTTTTTCATCATAGCTAATGACTTGTATAGGTGCGGTCTAGATGGTACCCTTCTTAGGTGTTTAGAACCCAATGAGTCCAAATGTGCATTAGTAGAGGTGCATGAAGGCATATGTGGGTCTCACTCTAACAGCCTGACACTGGCACATAAACATATTAGAGCTGGTTACTATTAGCCAGATATGGAAAAATAAGATACATAGTTTGCTAAGTCTTGCAAATAGTGTCAACTACATGGAAATTTGATTCATGCTCTAGCCAAGGAGCTTATTCCCTTCATTACTTTCTGGCCATTTCAACAATGGGCCTTTGATTTGGTGGGTCAAATTTATCCCTCGTCCTCAAATGGACATAAGTTCATCATCACAGCTACAGACCATTTTACCAAGTGGGTGGAGGCAGTCCCTCTCACCATTGCCAATGGAAAATCGGTAGCAATGTTCATTCTCAACTACATCATCTGCAGGTATGGTGTACCCTCACCAATAATCACTGATAATGGGGGGCAGTTCAAAAACAAGGATTTGATGGAGCTATGCTCTAAGTTTAAAATCACTCAGCATTGGTCTTCCATCTATTATCCTTAGGGTAATGGACAAGCAGAAGCATCAAACAAGACAGTCCTTAAAATCTTGCATCGCACAGTTCACAAATCTGGACGAGATTGGCATCTCTAGATCAATCCATCTCTCTGGGCATACTGGACAAGCATAAGAACACCAACAGGGGCTATGCCCTATGCTTTGGTTTATGGAGTAGATGCTCTATTACCAATTGAGGTTGAGATTCCTTCTCTATGAGTCTCTCTAAAAGGCCTCATTACTGATGATGATAACATAATATCCTGGCTACAAGAGCTAGAAATACTTGATGAATGTTGGCAAGTGGCATTCGATCACCTTAGAGCATACCAGAAAAGGATGTCCAAGAGTTATAACAAGAAAGTTTGACCAAGGGACTTCCAGGTGGGTGACTTCATTCTAAGGGAGAACCCTAAGAATCAACAACATTGGGTCCAAAAGGGAAAATTTGAACCAAATTGGCTTGGTTCGTATGTTGTCACTACAAAATTTGAGACTAGCACCTATCAAATTTCTACTACTGAAGGGGAGCAACTCAAGGAGCCCATCAACGCCCTTCATTTGAAACGGTTCTATAGTTGAGACATCTTCAGTGTGCTCATGTATATAGTAAAGCCCTGAAAAAATTTTAAAAATCAGAAAATGTCCTAAAAAAATGATCATCTTAGTGAAAACCTAGCAATAGGCGCTTCGATGTATCTCCAAAAAAAATATATATTCCAAAAATACAAAAACATTAAAAATTAAAAAATACAAAAAAAGAGGAAAAGAGAAAAAGTGCCATTGATGAAAACCTGGCAAATAGGTGTCATGGTAGCAAAAAAAGAATTTTTGCCAAGAAGGTGAAAACTTGGTAAACAGGCACCTCTTGTTCCACATTTCTATATCTATCACAGCACCACTTGGCTTTATCCATTTGCTTTCCTGCTTTGCTTCTTTCCAGCTTTCCTTCTTGCATTTGCTTTTCTGCAGGCTCTTAGTTCCTGTCAAGACACCAACTTACATGGATTGAAACTGGTCATACTCGTAGGACAACCCTCATGGTCTAGGGGGCACTATCCTATTAGCTTTTGGGATCCTCTTCGTGACAGTCACCAGTGGTTCTCACTATGTCTACCTACTATCACTTAGCTTATATTGCGTTCTCTCTCCTTGAGAATCTCCCTCACATCAGTCACCAGTGGTTCTCACTACGTCTACCTACTGGTGTCTAGCTAGTACTACGATCTCTTCACTTTTGAATCTCTCTCATGTCAGTCACCAGTGGTTCTCACTGCATCTTCCTACTATCACCATACTATTGAGATTGCTCCCACCCATTATAGTTGGATTTATACTCAAAACACTCTATCTATCGATACTCGATCTTGACGATCCTTTGGTTTAGTTTGTACATAGCTTTTGGTCACTTTCATGACACTTTGGTTCCTCTGCGAACCCTACTGACTTGACATTGATTTAGTGTCATACGCCTAGGGGAAAACAAATCTAGTTTATCCTCGTAACATACGTCAAGTCACTCACCGCTACTAGGGGCATGGGTCCCCAAATTTGATTGCATCTAGAGTCAGTAATCTTGTCATTTATGAAGGACGGCTATCTACTAACATAAAATGGTGTTTCTCAACACCCCAATTCAAACAGTGTTTCTCAACACTATCTTTGGACACATATGTGTTTTTCAACACACATTGGATATCTCAAACGTACACATCTATCGATGACAATCAAACATAATGCACTCACAAGTACAATGGTGTTTTTCAACACCCCTATACACATACATACTCAAAAACTTTGAAATTGCTTGAGCTATGATTGAATCTTTCTTTGTATGCTATCTGTTCTCGTGGATTTGATTGATATTTTCTTTGTCAACTTCTTGTTGGTGCAGTCTCGATGATTTGGCAACGTCAAATAAATAGGGTGTATGTGATTAGAGCTCCCACATTAAGGAGGAAAAGTTTCACATCCCCTGATCTTGTTTATTTGTATGCCATGGTGAGGTCAGTACTATCTCCTTGACTATTATTTCTCTATTTGTTTACGCATGATCGCACTCATGGTTATCTTGGCTTTGAATGCCTTGATACTGGTGTACTCTTGCAACATCAACTGGAAACAATGTTCTGGTCATCTTGGCTTTTGTGCCCTGGTGCTTATTTTTTTTTCATACATTTTATCTGATGAAAGTCATATTCATATTCTTATGGTCGCAATGGCACCAGTAAGGATTGTATCGACTCCGATGTTCCAAAAATGCTCAATGATAATGATTATACGATGGGTCTTACAACCATGTCCTAAGGATTGCATTTTCATTCTAGACTTACATTATGACAACAATTTGATGTTCACTTCATTGCGTTCTCCTGGATTTGTACATTGGGGTGTTCTTGTTCAGCGTCCTGATTTCATCATGACTGCACAAGTATTTGATCCTTGCTCTTAATTCTTCACATGTTCTCTTGGTTAGCATCTATCACATTCTGGACACCTTGCATGAGATGTTAGTACCATATACATTACATTTGCATTATCACTTACACATTGCATTTACATATTTCCATTCACAAGTGCATTCACATAAATCATCTACATACATACAAATCTGCATCTACATCAACATGTGCATCGCATACATAACTCATAACTATATACACGTGCATTTCAACATATATTTAAAACATGTTCATTCATTTGCATACATTTGAAATCATCTAAATATCTAAGCATATATGAAACATCTCATAAACAACAAAATGTGACACATGCGATGATACCAAAAGATGAGCTCATATATATATATATATATATATATCTAATAAGTGTTGATACAATACAAAATGGTGCTACTCGAGCATAGTCTATCTCAAAAAATGGTGGTACAATACAAGGATGCCAATACATCAGATACATCATATGATCTCATCTATCAATCTATCAAATCTAGCTATGGCCCTCTCCCTCATCACCTGGAGGAGGTGGAGGAGGAGACATATCTGGTGGAGGTGGTGCCTGTGCACCCTCTAATCCTCTGGCATATGAGGAAAACCTTGGCACCTACGATGCCTCATCAGGCACTACCCCCACATACTTTGCATAATAATAGGCTGCTCAGGCGGTCTGATGTCCTATATCCACCCGCAGCTACTCCAACGCTCTCTGCAATTTCCCTCATACATCCTGCAGCTCTTGATCTCTATCTAATAGTCGAGCATCCCACATGAAAACGTATATCTGCAAGTCTGTAACCTATCTCCCCAGCTTTCAAACTCTCTCTTTCTCTCCACAGGGCCTCCTGTGCCTGTGATAATGCATCTCCGGGTACTGAACCCTGTATTGGATCCTATGCAGGCTGATCCTCCAGCATCAGGTCCTCTTATTGTCCCTCCTACTACTCTACCTTCTCGTGCACATCATCTAAATGTGCAGCTATCCTTTTCCTGCTCTTCCTCCCATTTACACTCACACTAGGATCAGTCCTCATCTGTTGCGCGGGTATGTCCACCTACACTGTGCGTGGTCATGGCCCCTATTGTGGTACCTACTGTGGCGGTGGCCACGGTATTTGCTATGGTGGAGGCACTGGTACCTGCTACTATGGCACCTATGGGTGCACTACCTATGCTGGTGCTCCCATGCCAAATGTATTCACAAACCATGGCAAGGGATGAGTAATGAAATACTCCCTGTACTTTGCGGTCATGCCGCCATCTGCAATCCCACTTAGATAATCCCATTGTGTCTGAGCTAGGGCTTGCACATCTGTCCTGCATCAACTAGTATCTAACTTGATCGAGGATCCCTTCCTAAGCTCATCAGTGAAATGAGCATAGGAATAATAGTCCTATGATATCTCCTATTCCCGGATGAACTACCGCCAGACATGTGAAAGAGGAAACTGCTCAATAACAGATATAGCCCGATCGATGAGTGGCCATGACACAAGCATATAACCCAGCTACTTGTTGGCATCGTCCCACTCCTCTGTCAATCTCTAGGGTTGCCATATCATAGCTACCAAGTCATCAAGCTGTGCTCGCCACTGCTCTATCTTACCTAGCGCGAGCTGAGTAATCAAACCTTTGTAACTATATATATATGGCTCCAATGGCTATCTTAGATCCTCATACACGGGTTGGGTAACTAGAATGTGCTCCCATGCCCACACCTATAAAATGAATAATCCTATGGCCATACTCTTTGCCTCTTTATAGGTGATCTTGTGCATCTCGTGGTACATGTGGGCTAGCATACACTGACCCCACCTATATCTGACTGGCTCAACTAGCATCCTCTATAACACCCAACCTTAGCCACACTCAAAACCATGTTGACCATGATTCGACATCAGATAGCATCCAAGGAATGCTGCCAAAACCATGACCAATCAGTGCCCAAGCCCGTGATCTCTGATCAACTCCTCCCACGGGATAGCTCTACCCATGACAAGCTCATCCTGCAAGATCTCTTACAACGCTAATGTGCCTGGCCGCGACTGCACCTCATACTCCACTCTGGGTTCGTGGAAGGGTATTTGGAGAATCATGTAGATATCCTCAGGCGTCACTATCATCTCACCCTATGGAAGATGGAAGGTGTTCATTTCTGAATGGAAACGCTCCACCAAAGCTCCTAATAGTCCATAATTTACCCAAATCTCAGGTACCTCACAATGATGAGATAGGCCCAAACTATTGATATGTGCTATCTCGGCATCATATAGGTATCTAACCAACCCACTGATGGCGGGATGATGTGACCTAAATGCGATATCTGGTAACTCAACCTGCAAGAAATGTAAACAACAATGCACGATCAGTACTCAGCTCATGATTCAAGATAATCAATGCAAAGATGAGAATTAAATCATTACAGATGTCCTACAGATAGGAACAACGCTGACACAAATGCTATTGGATGTGATGCACACTCATTTTGCATTCAACCTGCTATTTTATCTCCATGTGAAGAAGCAGCCTCTCACGCGAAGAAGTATTTCAGCCTGCGTGAAGTTTTATCATCGCATGAAGTTTCATGCATGTCCACGTGAGAAGCCCCCTGTTGAAGGCTTTCTTGCATGAGACGTAGGTACCCTCCCGCATGAGGATTCCCACCAACTGGCAAGAGAATCTACCTTTTGGAATTTTTTCACGCGAGCTTTCTTTACGGGCCGGGTGAAGAAACTAGTTCCTCGTGCGAGCACCCACGGACCACTTTCTAAAAATGTGAAAAAACATGCTAAAATTGATAGAAAGCAGTCAAATTTGAAATGATAGAGAGGTTATTCGGCCACTTACTAGAGGTCTATACACTACTAGCTGACTGTGCCACCTGGATCGCTTGAAATGATGAGTGCTCATGGGGACCACCATTTTTTCTCAGAGCTCTTTTCCCAATAGACAATAGATGCAAATGATTTGAAATGACCTTTTGGACTCATATATAGGTTTTGACCTAATTTTCAAAAGTACTCTGATTTGCATGAAAATTTCACCACTAGCTAATTTGACCGCTCTGAATCCATTTACATGATCAAAATCAAAATTTGACACTTCTATGTATCTCAAAATTGAATTTTAAAATTTTTGGCACTAACGCGATCGGACGCTTGTGTAGTCAACTTTTTGACGTCGCTTTCTTGTCAGAATTATATCTCATCAACATTTTCTCAAATCTTCAACTATTTTAATCAAAAGTCAGCTCTAGTCAACTCTAGTAAACTATGGTCAACCCTAGTCAAACTTGGTCAAACAGACCTTGAAATCGCTCAAAATTGATTCTGAATCTTCCAAATTCTTTCGTAATCTATTCCCAGTTCTTCTTGATCTTTGATTCAACATCTATCTATGATTTCTCACTCTCAATCATCATTATTATTTGTCATCTTTCCATTTCACTCCTGAGAGGGTAGGATGATTACATCATTAAATTGCTTCAAAACTATTTTATCAATCTGATCTGAATTCAAAAGTCCTCATTGCTAGGGGCATCTCATCACTTGGGGCATGTTCATTTTTTTCATACCTCATAGTTAAAACTGGGCGTTCCATGACTTTGAATCACTAAGGGCATCTTTGTTCCTTACATCTTGTCATCTATTAGGTATCGGGACAATCTAACTCGGATCCCTGAGAATCAAGCTTTGTTCTGGAGATGATTATTAAAATCTCATTATTTTGGTATCTAAGCAATCTAAGTCAGGTCCCTGAGGATTAAAACCCATTTTGGAGATGACCCTCAAAAATCTCATATATTGGGAATTGGGGCAATCTAACCCTGACTCCTGAAAATCAAGCTTCATTCTGGAGATGATCTGAAACTCGATCTAACCGGTGTCTGGGAAATCTAACCTAGATATTGGGGGACTAAGCTTCATTCTTGAGATAGTCCTAAAAATCTCTATTGACTATCTTTTTATGGACAGGTATCGGGGCAATCTAACCTTGACTCCTGAAGGTTGAGCCTTATTCTGGGGATAGTCTTTTGGAAGATATCAATCTGTTAGGTATCTAAGCGATCTAACTTAGATCCCTAAGGATCAATTTTCATTTTGGAGATGATTCTCAAAATCTTAATCTATTAGGTATTTGAGATATCTAGCTTAGATCCCTGAGGATCAAGCTTCATTCTGGAGATGATTCTCGAAATCTTAATCTATTAGCTATCAGGGAAATCTAACCCAGATCCCTAAGGATGAAGCTTCATTCTAGAGATGACGCTTGAAAACTCTACTTGACCGACATATTGGCAATCTAACCTAGACTTCAGAGAGTTAAGCTTTGTCTTGGAGATGGCTCTGAAATCTTCATCAATCGATCTTTGCATCATCAATTTTTGAAATATTATTTTGTACTTTAGACATCAGACTATTCTTTGAATCAATGCGCTACTCGCACATCAATTCAAAGAGGGGCAAAATGTAACACCCCAAAATTGGCATCTTGCAACCCTAACCAATTTTGTTGCATTTTTCATTCTTCTGAATCATCAAAGTCCTATTGTACTAGGAAATTCTAAGTTTTGATTGACTCTACTCGACCTGAGTGTCAAATGCAAAAAACCCTAAATCTGCATTAATCATGCATTATATTTAATTCCTAGATATTAATCAATTAGCTAAATAAACCCTATGATTGAATTAATTTAATTATAAAGTCTTAGCACTTTAATTAAATTAAATTCACCCCTTTTAGCTAAGACACATAAAAAGGAATTGAATAATATTTAATTCTAAAATAAATATCCTCATTTAAATAATTGAATTTAATTATTCAAATAATTAAGAAAATACATTTATGAGGTCATATTCTATTTATTTAATTAAATATTCTCTCAAAAATCTTCTCTTCAGTTCAGAAATGGAAACTCTGAATTAATTGTGCTTTAAAGAGAAAGAAAACAGTGAAAATAAAAAGAAAACAATTAAAAACAAAGAGAAAACAGTTCATTGTTTTCTTTTAAAGAAAACTTGCTAATCTGAACTGACTTTTTTATCTATTTTAATTCAAAAGGAAACTTTCTATTCTGAGCAGACTCTCAGTCTATAAAAGAACTCCCATTTCTCATTCAAGCATATGCATTGTTAGAATAAAGAATTGCTACTGCATTTTACCTCATAATCTCATTTACATTAAGCTCTCATTTTGCAATAGATTAGTTTCAATTTCTTAGAATAATATTGCATTGCAATCTCTTTCAAATCATGTCATAGTTTAATCTCATATAGATTAATCTTGCATCTTTCATTCTTAGATTAATTTTGCATTACATTGCATTCATGGAGAAAAATCCTTCATTCTTGGATTGGTCTAGGTTGCGAGACTCTCATTCTGAGAGCCATTCAAAACTTCGTCTGGATAGGAGGCAACATGTCAAATCGTACGGGCATGCAGGATGAATAAATCATATTTACTTCTGTATGTGGCTGATGAATAAGGACTATGTTGAAGTGTATGGTTGAATAACAAGGCCACATTTAACATATACAGAAACCAACTTTCTGATGATATCTCATTTGGCAAAAAATGCCTCCGTTTTCTCAAGATATGAGCAAAAAACCGAAGAGGGCTCCAAAACAAGAAGAACTCCAAGTGAGCTTAGCTAAATGTGGTAGAGCTCCACTAAATCTAGTGATGCCTCTAAATATGGTAGGATTGCCAAAATTTTGGCTAAAATCGGCAAAGTGACCAAGGTTTTTTTTCTTTTTCATCGCCTCAAAAAATGTGCCCAAAAGGGTCATACATGTAAATTTTTTTTGCCTCAGAATGCAACTATGTTAATTGGATGTGCCATTTATGAAAATAGGGTTCTTTGGGCCTTTTGAGCGCAATCGTGCAGTTCATTTGAGCCCAAAGTGCTCCAAAAACAAAATCCCCCCACATCCACAAAAATCTAAAACAAAAAACCTTGTGAAAACACATATCTGAATAATAAGGCCAAATTTCTCATGAAGAGAACATGGGCATGGAGATCTGGAGCTCTGATATCATATTGGAATTGATAAAAACTAAACCCTATAGCTCCCAAGAATTACCTGCATGCAAACACCTATCACAGAAAGAGAGAAGCAAAAGCTATGGAGGTTAGAAACAACATATTTGTGAAAGCGAAAATATCCTCAATTGATTCAATAATAGAATACATAATACAAGATGATTCAAGATCAATCAGAATTGATTAAAAAATACAAAGAGATCAAACCTTATAAAATGTGATCAAAACCCTAAATAGGGGAGAAACCTAGGTTGCATGATAATAATTATTATAGAATTAATTATTATATGCCTAAATTTTTGCTTAAGTGAACTAGAGATAATAAGTGACTTTAATAATTAAATCAAAATGATTTAATTAATAAGGGAATTAACTAACTACTCTAACATTTTGTTCCTCTTCTACTTGTCCTATTTTTCCCTCCACAAGTGTTGCATCACCCTGAGTCTCTGGAGATGCATCAATTTATCTGTTGTCATCATTTGAGGGGGATCATTTGCATGTTTCTGTTTGAGTTCTTCTAGTTGCTCTTCCAAAGTGTTGTTTTTGATGATTACTTCTTCTTAATTCTTGGCCAAGGCAATAAGTTGGTTGAAGGTTTTCTCATATCTCTTAGACAGATCCTCTATCTTTTCCAAATTCTTAAATGAAACCTGATTCATCAAATGAGCAATCTCTATATCCCTAGTGTTTTGCAAATTCTAGATCATTTTATCGGCCTTCCTTTCCTCTTTGATGGTTAGCACACGTGGTTTTTGTGTAGGAAGATCCAAGGATGAAATAGCTAAGGTCTATAATTTAGAATCAAAGCTTGATCCTCTCAGAACATCATCAATCTCAAACTCATATTTGAACATGGTGTTGTCTTGCTTCCTGATATGATTAATAATGAAGGTAGATTGTATGTCCCAACCATGCATGAATAAAATTTTACTATTGTTGACCAATTCTCTTGCCTACTCCACACTAATCAATTAACTATAAGATCATATTTGTGAAGAGTTTTTACATTCTCTTCACTCCTTTTCTCACCACCATTATCTGAAACCAAACTATATCTCAAATCACTTTGTTTCATTTTGATCAAAAAACTTTTGAATTAATTGGATTTGATAAAATCATCATCCTTCATGAATCATCAGACATCATAACCCTCTCAATGAGACCTGTGGCAAGTTTCATTTCATTTTCACCTTTCTCTTCATCTTGTCTGACTTCCCACAATTGTGCTCTAATATTTCTAAAACATGTGCCTTGTTCTGTGACCACAAATATTCTTGGATCTCTTTTCACGACTGTAATTTTTTCTTCAGTCTTTTGCCTTTTTGGTGGTGGTTATTTTGTGGATATTGCCTCATCACCACTCTCTACATCCTCTTCCAAATCCTCTAAAGATCTCTTTCTATGCAAGGCCTATGTACCCTGAGAGTCTTTTTGTTGGGCACCCTGACTATTAAATTGTGGTACTTGTTCCATTAGAGTCTCATATAAACTAAGAATCTTCTCAATTATTTTGAAATATGGGGTATCAAGGAAAAAACTAGAGCTAGTAGAATTTGACTCTTTGCAGTCAACCTCTACTCTCATTAGGTATTTCTACTTTCTTCTCCTTTCTTGGACTTCACTCTTCTCTAGCAAGTTTCTGACCACATCCTCATCATCCAAAGGCTCGTGATCTCTTATTGTAACCTAGGAAGTCATGGTTTTCATTGTTGTTTTAAGAAAACCCTCTAAATCACAAAATTTGGAAATAGTGTGAACCAATTTGTATTACTTCAAAAAACTATTGACCTCATCAAAGGCCTTTTTACCGATTGAGAAGTCAGACAGTGCCCATGTTCTAGAGACAAATGTACCTTTCTTGTGTCCCTCTAGATACTCCTTATCAAGTAGAGTTAACTACCAGATGAATTCCATGAAAGTGATCCTGATAGGCACAAATTTTGGTAGAACATGTGGGGGCTGAGAACACCCATAAACTCTGATGATGGTAAAATTGTCAAAGAAAAAGAAATCTCCCCAATTGTGAGTAATTTTCCATTTTGGGACAAAGTTCCAAGGTCTCAAAATATTCCTCACATCAATGGATAACCTCCCCCTGTCAAACCTTAGCCTATCTAAAATTGGAGTGACAATCCAATTCTCAAAGAAAATAAAAGAGGACTAGGGAGATATATGTCCCATACTTGACTCCACCCTTGCAAAGGTGCCTATACTCCAAACTCTTCTTTAATCAAATCTAACTCCTTATCCATAAATTTTTCATTATAGAACATAATTAAAAACATCATGTTTGAATAATGCTTGAATATAGGAACAATAGAACCACCTTGAATCTCCACTAGGGCATTGTGTATGCAGTCCACTACATAACCCACATAATCATAATTTGTATTCACCTTTGGATGTTGGATATCTATTGCCATCATCCATAAATCCAATGTTACTTTTGTATCTCCATCAAATCCTAAAACCTTGTTCAACCCATAGATGGTACATTGCATGTAGTAATGGAGAACATATATATCAAATGGTGGTTTCAAATTTTCAAGAATATTGACCAACCTCCCATCTACCCTAGGCATGTATCTAGGAATTTCATGTCGCTTGATCATTTTTTCATGCCTCTCATAGTCACTTGTTACCTGTTCCAACTTAATTTCTGTACATATGACATTAGAAATCTTAAAGGCCTCTACAAAACTATGTGTGTCTATGGAAACTAGGGCAATTTGGTTCATTCTCCTAATCACGCTAGACACAGAACAATAATTCCTTTCCAAGTTATTAATCAAATCAACATAAAAAAGACTCTGACACAATTAAATTTTCCATATTCATATTCCATGGGTTAGTCATTAGAACTGGCTTAACCCTATTATTCTAGAAGTAATGGAATAGAGAATTACCAGAATGATTGAGAGTGACTAGATTTATGCACTGGAACCATGAGTCCCTCCATTCCATCCAACTAGTACTTGTTACACTAGAATTTCCTGGTAATAGGTCTGCAAATTCATCCACATACTTCTTCACCACCACATATTTTTAACCAGAAGCCTTATAACCTCCACTTGACGTCACCTTGCTAATCTTGAAACCTGTAGATGGATGCCTTTGCTTAGTTGATGGAAAACTGTAAATCAAGCTCAGAGCACTATCTCTAAAACAACATTCAAAATCCCTTGGAATCCAAAATCAACTACACCAAATATGAGCCCAATGATGCAATTTATCACGACCCGACTGTTGTCAATTCACTATTACTTCTCACATATGTATTAATGGCCTTTAGTGACTGCAACTAGTTTTCATTTATACCTTCTTTGAGTGTTGGTGCAAAAACCAAGTGTATGGATTTCCTATTTGGCTATCATTCAAAATTTTCAATTCCCGAGAGAAAGAGTCCACATCTCATTACTTGATTGCTTAGTACTCAATATTTCCTTCAATTTTTACGTATAGTGAGTCTAAAAAAATCCTCTTGGACACATGACAAATTATCGCAAGCTCACAAAACAACCCAAGAACTTTTTACTTCCTTTGCGAGCTAGCAACAATGCTACCAAATACTCTTTATTCACGAGCTCTCTACTCGCCTTTTCAAATATTTCATCATCCTAGGAGCTAGTGAGAGTCGTTGATCTTTACCTATCTCTTCATTTGTAGTCTCGCCCGAGCATATGGAATATTATTTCTTTATAAGCGAGCATTTGATGACCATTGATCCTCATGTAAATAGATCTTCATCGCAAGCTTGCAAGTTAATACTTATCTTGATTCAAACCCTTGTGATCATGCAACCACTTAAAATTTCCAACCCTTTAAACCTCTATCATGAGATCACAACATAAAATGGTAATATGAATTAACACTTGTGAGCATGCAATAACCACAAAATGACTACATTCTAAACAATCACCTACTCAGAACCTAAAATGATAGAAATCAACTTGACCGATGAGTAAGTGATAAGAATAACTAAGCCTCTATACTAACGGTGTCACACACATGTGGGTAAAAAGAACTTAACTGCCAACCACTCGTGACCATGCAACTACATAAACCTTTCTTTGATTGAACACTCGGAGGGTAAAAGAACTTAACAAAAAAATCTTGCAACCTAGAAATAGTGGTTAAAACTTTCCATTGCTTGCGACAAAACTTGATTTTGACATTTCTCACAAGCTCACAACCTTGACAACTAAAATGAATTAACATCTGCGACCTTGTGACAAACAATTAAAAATCCAAGACAATACCAAAAGGTTTAAAAAATGAAGCCATCAACTACTAGAATATTTTAAATTTGAAGAGTTTGAGCGGGAAAACAACACCTTAGCCTTCATTTTTATAAAATTGTAGAAATAGTGCTAATAGTGGCTCTGACTAGGGAAGGTTGATTGCAATATCAATACTAGAATTCAAAAATAAAACCCTAAAACCTACACACACACCTATAAAAACCAACTTTAAAGCAACTATACAACCTATTGTGCATAGACAAGAGAAGTTATGAAAAATAGGATTTCAAAAATTGTTTATGTGCTGGCAATTCCTCAATCTCACCATTCAAATTTTGCAAGAAATATGAGTCCTTCCCATGGAATTCCTGGATGATAAAATGGCCCAGCCATAAAGATTCAAATTTTCCATGCTTCCCTTTTCCTTCTTCCCTTGCATTCCATTGGATCACCATATCATTGATCTAAAATTTCCTTTTAGTTGCTCTTTTGTCAAACAAATATTTTGACTGTTGTTGTATTTCCAAATTCTTATTTTGTGCTTCACTCCTTATTTCTTCTAGTTCAACCAACTACATCATCCTATCCTTCATGGGGTCTAGCATTTCTAATTCTTTCTCTTGCAAAAATTTATATATTGGCAACAAATTATTCAAGGGAAATCTTGCATGTGCTCCATAGACCATTTAAAAAGGGGAGACACCCCTATAGCCTTCTTGACTATTATCTTATCAGCCCACAATGCCAATTTCAATTTTGAGTTCCAAGACTTCTTATTTTTCTCCAAAATCCTCTTATTGATTTTCATTATTCTCTTATTGTTGGAATCATCCTGTCTATTTCCTCATGGGTGATAGGGTGAATAATAATATATTAAAATACCACAACTCTCACAAAATTCCTTGAACTCCTCAGATTTGAAACACATGGCATTATCCATCACCAATTTAATGGGCACACCAAATCTGGTCAAAATATTATCTATCAAAAAATCAATAATCACTTTACTGGTTGCCCTTTTAGATGTAATTTCCCCAATCCATTTAGTGAAATAATCAGTGGCCACTAATATCCAGTTGTGACCTCCACTTGACTTTTTTATAAATTCACCAATAATGTCAATGCCCCACTGGACAAAAGGTGCCTCTATGGACATGGGATTTAAAAATAATGCTCCTAAGTATTTCATTTTAGAAGAGAGCCTTTTTCATGATTCACAGCTCTACACAAACTTATGAGTATCTTTAAACAAAAGAGGCCAATAGAATCTAGCTTTGATTCGTGTAGAATAGTGATCTCCACATACACCACTACATGTCTCATTTAAAACCTTCTCAGACTGTGATTTATCTAAACAAAACAATAGAAATCCATCTATTTTTTTTAGAATAAATCACCTTGAATAAGTACATACCTCTGAGCTAGGAGCCTGAGAGTCCTTTTCTAATTATCTATCATATCTTCTGGACATTTGGCATTTTCAAAAAAAATACAATGTGAGTATACCATGTCTACATTTAAGTACTAGTGGGCTTTGTATATACTATTTGATCATCTTTTATTTGGGCTAACTCCATATTTGTATCAGTCATAAGATTTTATAATCCCAAACCCCTAACCAACTTTGTGATCTAGATCTCCAAATTAAATTCCCAAATTTTGTTAATCCATCTGCATGTTTTTCTAGTGACCTGAGATTGAAACAAAATATCTTTTACAACAACATATGGAACATAAGAAATCACCTTTTCATGCACTAGATAAGGTATAAAATCCTTGACTAAGGCATATGCTTGTTTTTCCATTATTTCATAATTTAGTTTAGCATCCTGTAAGGACTTGTTGAAAAATGCAATAGGGTGCTCAAACCCTTCTTCATCCTTTTGAAAAAATAGTGTTGCAATAGTATGGAATGAGGAAAAAGAAAAAGAGAAAAATTATTTTCATAATTAGGAGATTGCAACACTGGTGCTTCCTAAATTTCCACTTTTATTTTGTCAAAGGCCTATTGATATTCTTTATCCCAACTAAATTTAGTATCTTTCTTAAGCAATTTAACAATTGGTTTCACAATTTCTGCAAAGTTTGCAATAAACCTCCTCTCAAAGTTTATCTTGCCCAAGAAATATTTTACACCTTTAATGTTCATTCGATCCAACACCTTTTTAATTACTTCAATTCATTTTGGACCAATCCTCCCTCCATTTCTTGATACTATGTGGCCCAATAACTTAACCTCTGTCACAACAAATTGGCATTTCTTTGGGTTCAAAGACAGTCCATATTCCAAAGCCTTACCAAATATTTTTTGTAAATGCCTACAATGCTCCTCAACTTTTTTGAGTATAAATTTAGGTCATCTTGATATATTACCATAATTACATTAATAATTCCTTGAAAGCCACATCCATTGCTCTTTGAAAAGTTGCCCCTGCATTCATAAGGCCAAAAGGCATTCTCACAAACACATAGGTTCCCCATGGAGTAGTGAAAGTTGTCTTGAAATATTCAGATTCACTAACCAGTACTTGATTATAACCATAAAATCCATGCATCATGGATAACAAATCACAACTCATAACCTTTTGCAACATGGCTTCCATATTTGAAAAAGAATACTTGTCTTTCAAAGATGCTGAATTTATGTTTCTAAAAGAAACACATAGTCTAATGTCACCATTCTTCTTTTTGAATAGCACTAGATTGGATACCCAAGATGAATGCCTTATTGGTTTAATTGTCTCAGCATCCCTAAGATTCATCAATTCTCGTTTCATTTTTGGGGCCAACAATGGGTTAATGGGCCTTTATTTTTGAGTAAAGGGCTTGACCTCTGATTTGAGAGGAATTTCATGTTGGAATAGATCTTCCCTGTAAGCCTTAAGATCTTTATAATCTCCAAGCAAAAACATTCTTGTACCTTTTTAACAGATTATTCAAATTGGTTCGTACATGAGGGGCTAACTTTTTTCTGATATATACAAACTTAGGGACTGATTCTGGACCTAGATTTATCTCTTCCAATTCCTCCATCTTGGCTGAAGTTTTTTTAAACCAATGACTATCATTATCAGTGACCATTCCTTCTAACTCAACCAAACCCTTAGGGATCTCATTTTTCTTGTAATTGGACAATCTCATTTTCATTTTCTAAACATTGAATGAAAGTGATAATATCACTATCATTTTCAAAAGTTTTCCAATTATATACATTATTAGGGATAGCAGGCCCGATGTTGGTTTCTATGGTAGAAATTCCAACTAATGTTATATCATCATTTTTCATAACAACACTAGCCATGAATTCAACCATGATGTTCTTTGATCTTTTTACCAACTCAAGAGAAAATGCATCAAATAATTCAATCTTGTCCCAAACTGCATGCTTATATTATCTCAATCTATCATTTTTAGAAGCATACTTAGATTTGACTTGAGAGACTACTAGTTGTGAATCTCCAAAAGCTCTTAATAAATTAATTTCATGCTTTATTTCAATCTCTAGACCTAACAACGAAGCTTCATACTCAGCTATATTATTTGTACATTGGAAAGCCAACAAAAATGAGTATCTAAAAGTAGTACCAAAAGGAGAAATAAATAGTACACCAGCTCCCAAACCTTCTTTGGAGTAGGCTCCATCAAAATAAATTTTCCAAAGCTCATGTTTTTGTGATTGCAATTCATTTACAAGCAGGTATGTGTTCTTCAATTGTGGATAAACCTACTCAATTCTAAAATTCTCCATATCTACATCCATGAAATAGTTCAACATCTTTGGGTCAACTCTTTCAACCAAAAATAGAGCATGTGGCTCTTTGTATAACTTTACATCATTACCATTAACAACAATAGTAGAAAAGAAAAAATATAACTGTACATGGCCTCAAAAAATTGCAGCCCACTGTCTTGATAATAACATCTCATAATGAGGTTGTGTATCAACCACAACAATATCCATTTTAAAATTAGCCTCAGTGAATGCAACAATCTTGAATTCAACACCCTTCAGGGTTCCAACCACAGGTACCTCTCTATTTTCCATAGCATATCATCTCCCAAAACAAGTGTCTACTTTCATACCCAACTCTTTCATAACACCATAGGGCATCACATTAGCTGCAACTCGATAATCAGTCATATAATTCTTTATTAACATGTTATTTATAAGTAGAGTTACATAAAAAGGATCCACCTAAGAAGGCTCTTAAGTGATTATGTTTCCAACATAGATCTGAGGTGTTTCCTTCTCTTCACATTTTCCCTTTGATTCATTATTTTGTGTAAAAGCCTTAACTATATTAGGTATATCTAAAAGTAATGAGAATGCAACTTCCCTATGTTCTTTTATCTTCAACATCTCAATTAATGGTAGTGAGACCTTCATTTGAGATAAGGCATGCTTCATATCAAATTTTGGAAAAATTACAGAAGCTTCAAAAGAGAGTTTACCTTTGTATCCTTAGGATGACTTGACTTCTGATCAGAAACATAGGTAACTGTGTTTGCACTCATAGAGGTTCCTTTTTATTCCCCTTTCTTCATCTTATTTTCTTTTATTCCTGCCCACATCCTGGGCAGAGCTTTCTAGGAAATTCTCTTTAATGAACATTGAACCAGGATTACCTTGATCTTGATCAACTTTTCTATTTCTCGCACTCTTAGCCTGGGTTACTGCACCAGTAGTGAGATACCTCACTTCTTTATCACTAGGTCTCCAGAGCTGAACATGTTCCTCTTTAGTATTTGTAGCATTAATTGTGTAATGCATATTTTCCATTGAATCATCCTCTAAATCAGTATACTCATCTTTAGCAGAGATCCTAGACATATTTACTAAAGGTTTTTCCTCACCCTAGCTCCCTTGTTCTTCATCATCTCCTGCTGATTGTGCTAGGGTTTGAGCTGCAACACATTGGAAAGGAGAATGTGGCATATTACAAGCCACACACCAAGGAGTATTTTCGACATTATGAGCATTATTTATCTTCAACGGGTCAGGGGTTTCCTTGCTATTTGCATTAGGTGGATTCTCTAGCATAGGCTTACCATCTTGCCAATTAGTTTTGTAAGGATTTTCCTACAAACTAAAAGTCTTATCCTGCCTCTGATACTGTTGTCTATTGTTTTGAAAACTCCTTTCATTCTTATCCACCTTAGTAGTAAGGTCCTTCATAGAATTTACACAATTTTCCATTTTATCTTCCTCTTTAGGAATCTTGGTGGAATATCCCTTAGACTCTTTCCAGAGTCTACCATCCTCTCTCTTTCCAAGTTTTCTTGAGGATCTTCTATTACTTTCAATTTTGATTACCATCTTATAAGCATCTTGTTGGTTGTTTTTTCAGTTCTGAGGTCTTTCCTTAAAATTTTGGTTCCCAGTGGTTATTTTTGCATGAAAATGTCAAAGCCTATCCAGTGCATTACCAAAATTCCCTAAAAATTGCCATGTCCAAGCTTTAAAATGATAGAAATTAAGAAAACCCCTAGTCAAGGGTCATAACCTGTTCAAAAATTTAAAAAAACCTAAATGTTCTTGGTTGTGTTCTATTTTGAAGTTACTTTATCGGGTAACTTAAGTCTTTTTATGCCATTTGGTCCATTTCATGTTTCAAAAGTTAGTCACATGATGTCATAAGCCTTGCCAAATATTCCTCTTTGTTACGAGACTCATCGCAAGGTATTGGTCACGTTGTCTCAAAAAGGAAAGAATATGCTTCATCAGAATGGGAGATTTAACATGGAAAGTTGATCTTCAAATTGATCCTACGGTAGTTAGGAAATCTCCAGAAAATTGAAGAGTTAAGAAATCTTTCTACGACTTTGAAATCCTTCAATCGCAAAGTCTCACAAAGTTCACTAGGGTTAAGACATGGTTAACATATATCATCAGTCGTGAAATCTCAGAGGATATCAAGAGTTAAGTTAAAGATCATGAGACTTAGCGACAACCATCAGATTCAAAAAGAAAAATATCCTATGGACAACATTTAATCATAGAATGAAATAACATATGAGTGAAAAGTATAGAGACATAATGCAGACCATCCGATTGAAACAAAATATAAGGATAGTCATGAAGTCTTAGAAGAATTTTCTAAAGTACATAAAGATTATGAGATTAAATGTTGATGGTTGATTTAAAATAAGATATAACAACTCATTTTTAATCTCTCGAAGGAACCACAGTTAAGGAAAAATTTCAGCAACATCGGTTTCACTCAGTTGCCAAGTCTCTAAAAGGAATCATAGTTAAATCAAAGTTAAGTTGGAGTTATGATGTTCAAATGAATGAATCTGGACCGTAGATTGAGTAAAGATCAAAAGGTTGGCATTTAGTCAAAGAAAGAATTTAAAGAGTTAAAAATTTTCCAGCAATCAAGAGACAAAGCATAAGATTGAGACACATTTTTAAGTCATGCTGAGATCCTGTGGTAGTCGTGAAGTCTCTAAGAAAATTCAAGGTTAAGCAATTTATTTGGTGATAAAGAGACAAGATGTAATCATGAAGTCTCATAACAAATTAGGGTTTAAGTTAAGCATTGGAGATTTCACGCAAACTGTCAGATTAAGTCTGATCTAACGCTGGTCGCATATGTTGGTGCTCAAATTGACAGATTGGATTTCCTATGGACTTGCCAATCCAATGTTGGGAAACCTGAGTGATTTGGCCAACTAACAAGTCACAACCAAGGCAAGGTTGGAAATTCTACAATTCTGGCTTTGCAAAACCAAGGCTGGTAGACCTATACCTTGACTTATCCTTCAAGTTAGAAGGCTTTTTATAGCAGATAAGAAACACTTCAACCTTCTCTCTCAAGTATGGAAAGGAACTTGAAAGAAATCTAACAGAAAGCAATATATCATGAACTGTAAACTGAAATACTTTAAGTAATTGAAAGAATGTTTAGTAAATATGTATGTAATTTGAAATGAATAGATAGAAAAGATAGCACAAAACTATAAACAATGAACTGAATAACTATAATCCAAATAATGATTAGACTAGTGCCTTATTCTACCATCGGCAATAGAGTCAAGATCATTCCAATCTTATGTTCAACCTCAGAGATAGTTTTACAAGAAAACTTATCACTTCAAAGGTGTTATGGAATGTACATGCAACCTAAAAAAAATTCAAAGATATTTCAAATGGGTAATACTTCTTAGATGACAGACCAATTGACTAAGGCCTCAATCAACGGAATTTAACCATGCAAAATGAGAAAACCAATTGAAAATATAGACTATGAATCAAATCAAGAAGCATGCACATCAAAATATCACTTTGAATAAGTTCTACTGGTTTATCTGAGGGACTAATTGTAAAATGATAATGAAACTATTACACATGTGAAAGAAAAAGGACTTATCTTTATTGATTTTGAAAAAATAGTCCATCTAGGTCCATGTTATACTTATCGATTAAAAACTATCTAAATATGTGAAATTGTATTATATTGTATTCCTTTCTTTACATTTTACATTATGTATATATATGTGTTTGAGTGGTTTTCACACCTTTTTAGGGTGAAAAGACACAACTCTTATTACAAATTATTTTGAAAGAACAATAAACTAACTAAAAAATAACTACCTAACTTTCGGATTTGGCTTTGGTCAAAAATCCAAAACACCTCGTGAAAAGATAATATTTCTTCTGGAGATAGGAAATTTGATTTCCCAAACTGGGTCATTTTTATATTTTTAAAATTCAACCATCTTTATCCTTTGTTGAAATCATCTTTGTAGCAGGTCTAAATTCCAGCATTTTCTAAAGGCTTCGATTAGTTAGTTCTATTTATTTGTGTCATAAAGCTCCCTTCCTTTGATATTTTTTTAGTATGGATAAACATGCTTCTTGATAATGGATTGGGACCTCTAAATTATCAAAATTTAGAGTACCACCAGTGGCTCTTTCTAGGGACGTATGCTCCCTATGAGCATAGCGAGATTCTAGCTATCTCTGGAGAAGTAGACCAAGTATCCACACTAATTTGATGCAAATTGATTTGGTTCTCATCTTTAATATTTATATTTATACTGTTAGGATCATGAAGAACTTTCATAGGAACATTCAAATGGGTGGCTCTAGGCCCCCCAAAAAATGAACACTGCTTCTTTCCTCTATCAAACACATAATTTTGATCATGTAATACTTTGGATCTCCCAAATACGATGCCACCACTCTCATGGACAACATCCATTTCTTTATTAACACACTTTGAATTTTGTTTACCTTTAGAAAAGTTAGTAGGTGTATCATAGTCCTTGCTAAATAGAATATCCCCATGCATTTGATCAACCCTACAAGTAACTAGATTAAACTCTTCTACTTGGATGCCTTTACGCACACAATCTTCCATATACTCTAGATGTTGTTTCTTTTCACAAAAAGGATTTGGAGATAACTCATATTCAGGAACTTCCTTCTTATCAAGAATTTGATCAGATAGGATGCTTAGATAATTTTCAGAACTAATCTTCAACACATTCTCCTCATTATGTCTGTTTGAGTCCATCTCATCTTCACATGTTTGATACAACTTCTGCTCATAGGATGAAATAATGCACGTCTCACTTTCTGAATACACTTCCCCATACATATTTTGAGTTTCATCATGTTCAAAATGATCACTAGGATCACTATATTTATCATGATGTTGATGGACTTGATTGTATATAAAATATTCTTCAAATAATGGATTCAAGGATATAGAGAACTCAGGCATATCGCCATGAGAGATTTCATCTGAAACTTCATCGTGTTCATATGTTGTATGTTCTATTTCATCTCCATTGTTTGATTCTTTAAATTTATCATCTTCTTCATCTAGTACCCCCTGAGTATGTACTGATCCATCAACTTGCTTATCATAGTGCATTGAGAAAAAAATTTGACCACTCTTCTCAACATATTTTTGATATTCCATGTCTAGTAAGTATGAGATTTCTTCTGTACTGAGAAGATCTTCTTCCTCATCATCCTGGTTATTGATACCTGTTTCCATGCAAATCTCACTACATACAAATTCTACTTCAATCTGATCCAAATTTTCTTCCTCTATGTCATCATTCATTTCTTCCCTCAATACTTCACATATTTTCTCAAGAAAAGCTAGTAGTTGAGAATCATAGTAGATTCCTAAATCACAAAGTTTATCCATCAATTCCCTTCCTAGAGGCATGATATCCGAAGGTATTTCTGATAGATCTTTATCATTCTCATGAACAAATGTAGTGCAAGTTCACCTTTATATCTTTCCAAACTAAAGAATGTATCCAAAGGGGACATGTAAGATTCATCCTCCAAAATATAATTTGGCTCTCTTTCCTATTCATAGCACATGTCTTGTTCATAAGGCATGTTTTCTTTTTCACCACTGACATCATGAAACATATCAAGAAACCACTGCTCAAACTATCTCCATGATGAGATGGATTGTGTGGGTAGTGATTCATATACTTGTCTGGCATTATCTTTTAATGTCCTAACAAATAGCCTCATCACCTG
>MU225485.1:2078316-2115077 GCA_018584345.1 Thuja plicata
GATTAGACTAGTGCCTTATTCTACCATGGGCAATAGAGTCAAGATCATTCCAATCTTATGTTCAACCTCAGAGATAGTTTTACAAGAAAACTTATCACTTCAAAGGTGTTATGGAATGTACATGCAAGCTAAAACAAATTCAAAGATATTTCAAATGGGTAATACTTCTCAGATGACAGACCAATTGACTAAGGCCTCAATCAGCGGAATTTAACCATGCAAAATGAGAAAACCAATTGAAAATATAGACTATGAATCAAATCAAGAAGCATGCACATCAAACTATCACTTTGAAGTTCTATTGGTTTATCCAAGGGACTAATTGTAAAATGATAATGAAACTATTACACATGTGAAAGAAAAAGGACTTATCTTTATTGATTTTGAAAAATAGTACATCTAGATCCATGTTATACTTATTGATTAAAAAATATCTAAATATGTGAAATTGTATTATATTGTATTCCTTTCTTTACATTTTAAATTATGTATATATATATGTGTTTGAGTGGCTTTCACACCTTTTTAGGCTGAAAAGACACAACTCTTATTACAATTTTTTTTGAAAGAACAATAAACTAACTAAAAAATAACTACCTAACTTTCGGATTTGGCTTTGGTTGAAAATCCAAAACACTTTGTGAAAAGCTAATATTTCTACTGGAGATAGGAAATTTGATATCCCGAACTGGGTCATTTTTATATTTTTAAAATTCAACCATCTTTATCCTCTATCAAAATCATCTTTGTAGCAGGTCTAAATTCTAGCATTTTCTAAAGGCTTCGATTAGTTAGTTCTATTTATTTGTGTAATAAAGCTTCCTTCCTTTGATATTTTTTTAGTATGGATAAACATGCTTCTTGATAATGGATTGGGACCTCTAAATTATCAAAATTTAGAGTACCACCAGCGTAGTCTCTAAGAAAATTCACAAAAGGCCAAATCTTTCAGCAACTTTAATTTCATGCAGTTGTGTAATCTCTTAAAGGAAAAAGGGTTAAGTTGAGGTAAAGGCATGGATAATTTTAAGTGATCTTGACCATTGATGGAGAAGTAGATCTCATGGTTTATGCTGAGTCTCACAAAGAAACCTCAGTTAAGGTTAAATCTCAACGCCAAGGAGGTAATACAGTCGCGTGGTCACCAAAAGAACTATAGTAAGAATAAAGTAAATATGTAAGGTTTTCTTCCGCGCCATGATGTATAATGGATAGCCAATAAAAATAAAAGGATTACGATGGTGTGTTTAAAGTATGCTGAGTTATAATAGTTTGAGCCAATAATATTTGATGGTCTATTAAAAATTGATCACCTATCAACCTCAGACGCCATGGCTAGGTAAAAATTGATTTCAATGCACGCAGGAGTAATGCCAGAAGTCATTGAATGGAATTTCTAGGATTTTGAATCGAATGGTGCATTGGTTTCTCATGAATAAGTAAGTGTTTTCATTTCTCATTCCAGATCACCAAGTTTTCATAGTCTAGTGTGAAGAGTTGCATAGTGTTTCAAAAGTCCTCAAAAAAGGAGAGTTGTGTGAATTTTAGAGAAAATTTA
This sequence comes from Thuja plicata, assembly GCA_018584345.1. Lineage (NCBI taxonomy): Eukaryota > Viridiplantae > Streptophyta > Pinopsida > Cupressales > Cupressaceae > Thuja > Thuja plicata. The sequence continues at coordinate 2,079,875 of MU225485.1, forward strand.
GTGCAGGAGCACCCAAACTAAACCACTTATAGTACCAAGATTGGCACAATATGAGCCCTTGGGTCACTATGAGTCAATTATGATTCCAAGCCCTAGAAATAGGTTTTTTTTGAGTTTTTAGTGTTTGGATCCACTAGGGATCATGTCAATAATATCTTGACCAAATTTGGTCACTAAATTTGCAAAAATGCATAAAATGTAAAAGTTGTCAAGCAACTTTTGAGCAAACTTAACAACTTTTCAAAAATCAACTCCCAAACGGTCAAGTTGGTTCAAAATTGTTTTTTAACCATTGGGAGTGCCTACAATAGCCCTTTCAGGTGGGTGGTAGGCTGATCATGTAATAATCATTTTTGAAATCAATAAAAATAACCATTTTCTTGCATTTTGAAGCATTCAGTCATCGTGTACAGACAAGTACTACTTAAGGAGCATGGGAGTCTAACATAGAGGGATAGTGGTTTGAATATTCTTCCTTTTGGATTTGTTATCATGCTTTGATCGATCATAGTTTGCAATTTGTAGATTTTACAAACTCACTGTCTGGATTATAGGCCCTAATTCAGAGTTTCTAGAAGAATTAAGTGTCTATTCACTTTCCACCATGAGAATCTAATGCCCCTTGGTGGAAAGGTTGTTCTTAGGATGATTTTTAATATACTGCAAGATAGGGTTCTAAAGATGTAGGGAAGTGGAAAATAATTGATGCCCTAGGTGTATATTCATATGTATGCACCAATCCTGATTTAGGACAACAGTCATATCTTTTGTTTTGGGATTGATCAGAGGCTCTAAGTCAGATGCAAAGACATTTATGCATCCCCTCACATGATCAAATATTTATTTTGTGCATTGGATTTATCTACATGGTACTTGTAGTATAATTGGAGGCCTAATTGGTAGAGCAATTTGGTTCACCATCCTTCCTTATTTTCAATTCCAAGTTCTAAGGCTTTAGTCCAAAGTATTTTGTCATAAAGGGTGTCCAAATCCCTAATCAGTTCTTGTAGTTGTGTGGAGAAATCTTAGATGAGATCAAAACTCCCTCTGAAAAAGGCTACAAGCAAAACATAGGTTTGTGAAGCAACCATGGTGTGTGGGTTGTCTTTAAGTGTAAGAACCATTGGAACTAAGTAGTAGGGACCTAAATAGACCATACCTACAAGCATAGGTCACCCCTAGTCATGCATGTCACTTTGGGGGTATTCTTGTGATTTAGGGTCATTTGGCTTATGAGACCAACCTAGGCAGTTGGTGTTGAAGGATTGATAAGACCTAGTGATTAGGTCACCCTTGGGGTTTTGGGGTTGTGAGAACCTTAATCAAGTCCTTTTCCTACACTTGTGATAACTGTCAAGCCTCTGGATCTCTCAAGTTAGTGATCTAGGGTATCTTGCCCTATCAAGAAGACCATTCAAGCTTCTAGTTACCCACTTTGTATCAAGTGGTATCAGAGCTATGTCTACTCCTAAGGATGATGAGATGCCTTCAAGGGTTAAAAATGTTGAACTTGAAAAGATTGTAAAAGAATAGAGGATAGCAAATGCAACCTTAACAAGGAGGATCCAAGAGTTGGAAAATAAGGTGGACAAGGGTAAAGGAGACACTTCTGGTGGTGAAGAAGGGAGTGAGTCAAAGAGTGACAACCATGAACACGATGTGAACATTCCTATAGACCAGAGACCTTTCATAGATGCCTTGAAGTCTATGGGGAGAAGAACCATGGATGATAAGTTGGATTTGCCAACTTTTAATGGAAAGATGAATGCAGATTTGGCCTCGGATTGGATAGAGGCCCTAACAAGTTTTTTTGATTGTGAGGAAATCCTTGAGAAGTAGAGGGTGAAGATGGAAAGATCCAAGTTGAAGGGAGCAGCCCTAACTTGGTGGAACTTCATCCAAACAAAGAGGGTGAAGAATGGAAAGAGCATGATCTCTTCATGGAATAGAATGGTTACATTGGTCAAGGAGACCTATGTGCCTGAAGACTATGGGGTTCAACTCCATAGGAGGAAGCAAAGTCTAAAGCAAAATGATATAGATGTAGGCCTATATACTGAGGAGTTCCTAAAATTATGTATGAAGACAAATGTGGCAGAAGATGAAGAAGAAAAATTGCCAAGATATATGAATGGTCTGAAAGTATCCATTCAAGAGGAACTAAGCCTACACTGCCCTACCATAGTGAACAAGTGCTATCAAATAGAACTCAAGGTAGAGAAAAAGTGGAAGAGAAAGTAGGACTTTGGAAAGGGAAAGAGCAATGACAGTGGGAATAACTTTAGGGGTAGAGGAACCTCTTGTAATAGAGAGCAATAAAGTGGTAGCAGTAGCAGGAACCCTGAACAAGGAGATAAAGAAAATAGTCATACAAACTCTAGAGGTAACTATAGAGGGAGATGACCCTTTAATAGGGGAAAGACAAATAGTGGTAGAGGAAATGGGCCATTGAGGTGCTACTATTGCAACCAATTGGGACATCATGCAGGCAAGTGCCCTGAAAAGAGGAACAATAACAATGGTGGAGAAAGGAGAACACAACTCATCCAAGAGGACAAGTAGGAAGACAATTCAAACCAAATGGACTTAGAACCAAAAGAAGGATAATTCTTGATGATGAGGCAATTCTTCCTCCAAGTGCCACAAAGCCAAGAGCCTCCACAAAGAAAGAACCTCTTCCGAACAAAGATCAAATGCAATGGAAAGGTATGTCAATTACTTATTGATTCTGGCTCCACTAAAAATCTTGTTTCTTGTGAAATGGTACAGAAATTAAACCTCCCTAAGAAAATTCATCCTTTTCCTTACCATGTGTCTTGGCTTACAAAAGGCCAGAAAACCTTAGTCACTGAACAAGCTTGGGTAGAGTTTTCAATCTCAGATTTTAAGGATAAAGTTCTTTGTGATGTGGTTGAGATGGATGCCTCCCACATCCTCTTAGGCAGGCCCTGGTAGTATGATGTTGATGCTACCCACCACTGCAAGAAAAATACCTATTCCATCACTAGAGATGGGAAAACATTCACTATGAAGCCCCTGCCTGAGATTAAAATAGAGAAGGAGCCTACTGTCATAACCATGGGAGGAAAATAAATGCTTAAAGTGTTGAGTGAGTCTGAAACTGAAGCATATGTCTTAATATCCAAACCTAAGGATAATGTTAGATCTGATAAGGATGATCCTATACCAAATGAAACCAAAGAGTTGCTTAAAAAGTATAGTGTTGTCACTATCAGTGATCTTCCCACAACCCTCCCTCCCTTGAGAGATATCAGTCACCAAATTGACTTAATCCTTGGCTCCTCCTTGCCTAACGAAGCCCCATACAAGATGAATCCAGTGCAGCATGCTGAGATAGCAAGGAAAGTGAATGAATTTCTAGAGAAGGGACTCCTTGTCCAAAAGAGTCTCAGTCCTTGTGCTGTCCCTTTAGTTTTGGCCCCCAAAAAGGATGGAAAATGGAGATTGTGCACTGACAGCAGGGCCCTAAACAAGATCACTATAAGATATAGGTTCCCCATGCCAAGAATTGGGGATCTACTAGATCAACTAGGAGGTGCATGCTATTTCACTAAGATAGACTTAAAGTCTGGATACCATTAGATAAGGATCAAACTAGGAGATGAATGGAAGACAACATTCAAGACTATTGAAGGTTTGTTTGAATGGTTAGTAATGCCTTTTGGGCTAAGCAATGCCCCTAGTACTTTTATGAGACTTATGAATGAGATATTCATTGATTTCATTGGAAAATTTGTTGTTATTTACCTTGATGACATACTAATATTCAATCATAGAAAGGAAGAACACCTTAATCATGTGGAACAGGTACTAAGAAGACTTTGTCAGCACAAATTGGTGATCAATTTAGAAAAGTGCAAGTTTATGAAGAAGGAACTTGTGTTCCTAGGATTTGCGATTTCATAAGGAACTCTCAAAATGGATCCAAAAAAAGTTGCAGCCATATTTAATTGGCCTCCACACAAGAACCAAGGAGATGTAAGGAGCTTCCATGGATTGGATACCTTCTATAGGAAATTTGTTACAAACTTCAGTCATGTATGTTCACCAATACTTGACACCATTAAAGGAGGCAGAAAGAACAAGTTTGCTTGGACAAAATAAGAAAATGATGCATTCCAATACTTGAAGAATAGAGTCTCTTAGTATCCTATCTTGGTTCTTCCTGATTTCAACAAGGTCTTCACAGTGGAGACAGATGCAAGTAACTTGGCCATAGGGGCAGTCCTAAGCCAAGAAGGTAAACAAGTTGCCTTCTTCTCAGAGACATGAAATGAGGCTAAAAGGAAGTACTCAACCTATGACTTGGAACTCTATGCCATGGTCCAAGCCCTCAAGAAATGGAGACACTACCTAATTCCTAAATATTTTGTAGTATACAAGGAAAATCATGCATTAAGTTTTCTCAATTCACAAGAGAAACTCTCTGTCAGACATCTAAAATGGGTAGAACAGTTGCAGGCCTACACCTTCAACATCAAACACAAGAAGGGTGTAGAAAAAAAAGTTGCTAATGCACTTAGTAGGAGGGTTGGTCTGGTGGAAGAGATCCAACTCCAGAGTGTGGGAATTGATTCCCTTAAACACATATACCCTGATGATCCTAATTTTGCAGAGATTTATCAAATTTGCACAAACGTGGTTGGCAGATACCACACTAATTTTTTTGAATATTTGATTGAGAATGGACTCCTATTAAAAGGAGCTCAACTCTGAATTCCCAAATGCTCAATGAGGGAAAATATAATAAGGAAGAAGCACTGTGGTGGACTAGGAGGACACTTTGGCTTTGACAAGACTATAGACATGGTGAAAAGAAGTTATTTTTGGCCAAGAATGAACAATGATGTCAATAAGTTTATTGAAACTTGTACCATCTATCAATAAGAAAAAGGTGTGTCAACAAATCAAGGGTTATATCAACCCCTACCAATTCCCTCTAGACCTTGGGAATCAATCTAAATGGATTTTGTCATGGGATTGCCTAGAACAAAGCAAGGTTTTGATAGTATTTTTGTGATAGTGGATAGGTTCAGTAAAATGGTCCATTTTGTACCATGTAAAGGTACTAATGATGCTTCTCATATTGCACATATTTTATTTAGAGAGTTAGTTAGGATCCATGGTTTACCTCAAACAATTGTATCTGATAGGGATGTGAAGTTTCAAGGCCATTTTTGGAGAACACTCTTCAAGAAACTTGGCACTAATCTAACCTACAGCTCCGCCTATCATCCACAAATGGATGGGAAGACTAATGTGGTCAATAGATCCTTAGGAAATCTCCTAAGATGCCTAACCAAATAGTATGCATAGATTTGGGATGTAATCTTTCCCCAAGTAGAGTTTTCTTTCAATGATTTTATGAACAGGTCAACAGGCAAGACCCCCTTCCAAGTAGTATATGGCCTTCACCCCAAAGGGCCATTGGATCTAGTAGAACTCCCATCTGATTTCAGAATCAGTGCTCAAGGACAAGAACTAGTAGAAATTATAACAAAGGTGTAGAATGGGGTGAAAGAAGCACTACAACAATCAACTTTGAAATACAAGGAACATGCAGACAAAAGAAGAAGGGGAATTCACTTCAAAGTTGGAGACAAGGTATGGGCATTCTTGAGGAAAGAGAGACTACCTAAGGGTAGATATTCCAAACTTCATATGAAAAAGGTTGGACCATGCAATATCCTTAACAAAATGGGTGAGAATGCATATGTGATTTCTCTTCCTCCCACCTTGCAAATTTCTCCAATATTCAATGTTGCAGACCTAACTCCATACAAGGTTACAACAGATCAACCAAATGATCACAACACACAAACATGTTTGAATGAGGAAGACTATGTCACCAATCTCCCACCAAGAAAGCCAATGGAATTGGATTCCATTTTGGACACCAAAGTCTTGAAGTAGACCAGAAAGAACAAGTACATGCAGTACTTAGTTAAATGGAAAGGTCTTCCTTCCATAGATGCTACTTGGATGACTGAGGACCAGATCAAGCAGCATGGAACTTCATTGGAACAGTTACCCTCAAGTGGGAACTTGAGTTCTAATCTCATGGGGAGTATGGTGTAGGAGCACCCAAACTAAACCACATGCTCCTATGGACCCTAGGGGTTCATTCAAGGTCCTAAGAGGCCTCTACAAACTTAAATACTAGGGTTAGTCAATGGATCACCATGTAAGACCATAGTACCAAGATTGGTACAATATGATCCCTTGGGTCACTATGAGTCAATTATGATTCCAATCCCTAGAAATATGTTTTTTTTATAGTTTTTAGTGTTTGGATACACTAGGGATCATGTCAATAACATCTTGACCAAATTTGGTCACTAAATTTGCAAAAATGCATAAAATGTAAAAGTTGTCAAGCAACTTTTGAGCAAACTAAACAACTTTTCAAAAATCAACTCCGAAATGGTCAAGTTGGTTCAAAATTGGTTTGTAACCATTGGGAGTGCCTACAAAATCCCTTTCAGGCGGGTGTTAGGATGATCATGTAATAATCATTTTTTAAATCAATAAAAATAACCATTTTATTGCATTCTGAAGCATCCAGTCATCGTGTAAGGATAGGTACAGCCTGAGGAGCATGGGAGTCTAACATAGATGGATAGTGGTTTGAATCTTCTTCCTTTTGGCTCTGGTCTCATGCTTTGATTGATCATAGTTTGCAAGTTGTATATTTTACAAACTCACTGTCTGGATTATAGGCCCTAATTATGAGTTTCTAGAAGAATTAAGTGTATCTTCACTTTCCACCATGGGAATCTAATGCCCCTTGGTGGAAACATTTTTCTTAGGATGATTTTCAATATACTACAAGATAGGGTTCTCAAGATGCAGGGAAGTAGAAAAGAATTGATGCCCTAGGTGTATATTCATATGTATGCACCAATCCTGATTTAGGACAGTAGTCATATCTTTTTTTTTGGGATTGATCAGAGGCTCTAAGTTAGAGGAGAAGACATTTATGCATCCCCTCACATGATACAATAGTTAATTTGTGCATTGGATGTATCTACATGGTACTTGTAGTGTAATTGGAGGCCTAATTAAGGGATAATTGGTAGAGCAATTTGGTTCACCATCCTGCCTTATTTTCAATTCCAAGTTCTAAGGCTTTATTAAAAAGTCTTTTGTCATAAAGGGTGTCCAAATCCCTAATTATTTCTTATATTTGTGTGGAGAAATCTCAAATGAGATCAAAACTCCCTCTGAAAAAAGGCTACAAGCAAAACATAGGTTTGTGAAGCAACCATGGTGTGTGGGTTGTATTTAAGTGAAAGAACCATTGGAAATAAGTAGTAGGGACCTAAATAGACCATACCTACAAGAATAGGTCACCCCTAGTCCTAAATGTCACTTTGGGGGTATTCTTGTGATTTAGGGTCATTTGGCTTATGAGACCAACCTAGGCAGTTGGTGTTGAAGGATTGATAAGACCTAGTGATTAGGTCACCCTTGGGGTTTTGGGGTTGTGAGAACCTTAATCAAGTCCTTTTCCTGCACTTGTGATAAGTGTCAAGCCTTTGTCTCTCTCAAGTTAGTGATCTAGGGTATCTTGACCTATCAAGACGACCATTCAAGCTTCCAGTTGCCCACTTTGCATCAAAATTATAGTCAAAGAGCTTATCTTTCAAAATAGAGTTGTTTCAATGAGAATTTAGAAAACAGAGAAGATGAGAAAACTAGCTATGAGTGGAGCTTCAGCTAGTGGAGCAAATAAGGAAGCAGAGGATGATCAGAAAGGGAAAAGAAACTATTCAGAGGAATTTATGACTTTATTGCATGGATCCAGCCAAATCAAAAATGTAAATGACAATTACCTTGGTGATGAAATGACATACATTAGCGATGCTAAAACTCATGGTTCCTCTAGTTATTCACTTTTCAATTATTTTTACAATAATAGTGATGAATTTGTTCCCATTTCAAACCCATGGACTTGTGGGCTAGCTAAGTTGGTGGTACCAGATGTGTTTGTAGATGTAGATTAGATACTTGAGTTGGCTAGAAGATATGATGTCCTATCTAAAACCATCAATAAAGATGATGGAACTTCCCTACTTACTCTAGATAGGACATCCTTCATGAAGGATTTTAATCTTTGCAACCCAATAGCCACATAGATTGAATTGAAAGCATTAGAGGCTAGATATATTAGAGAATCCTCTATTGTAGCCAGATTAATTCAAGGTCATGTGCCCAAAAAGATGAATAATTATATAGCGGCCATACTGAGTACTTTTTTGGATGTTATCAATTTTGGTTACTGATCATGCTATTGATATTCATGTTTTGTCACTGATGTCAACATATATTTCTATGAAGAAGATAGACTGGATACCTAACTGGATGGAGTGTACGAACACTGTACGGATGATTCATAATGATCAAATTTGGAATTATGTAGAAGGATGTGTGCTGACCTTATCCCTATGATTTTTTGACTTTATATTTCCTACTATGGATGTTATAGTTGATTTAGTGAAGACTGGTTTTGTGGATTGTAACTATGATTCTGGATAGAGTAGGTCTCTGTGTTTCGGGTATATCTTTCTGGCGAAGATATTTCATAACTTGCGAGCTTACTGATGGTTAGCCGACATATGTTAGAGTAATGGGTTGAGTTTTATTGTTGATTGGATACTAATGACATGAGCTCTGGCATGTATTCTGGAGAAGACCTATCTCCTGGCCGACTTCAGACATGTAGCGTGTGAAATTATTTGAGAGCATGAATTGCGGATCTAAAAGTATATGTAATGAATTGTAAATTTTGTATACTTTCTATAGATACTGTGTGTATCTTAGCAAGGGGCTATGTAATTATTTGTATGATGGAAAGCCTTAATTGGCTGACCTAGTTAATTATGTATTAGGAAAGCTTAACTGGCCGACCTAATGAATTATTGTAAGATGGTATATATGAAAGATAAATTCTTGTGACGAAGTGTAACAAAGAATAGAAAGAGAAGTGTGGAATCTGTGAAGCTTATTGACTTCTGGATGTAAAGCATAGTTGATACATCATTGGAACTGACCAAGCAAAGACATTTTCTATCATACAGTTTGCTGGAATGTGTATTCACTTTATACACTTGATTTAGATTGTAAATCCTTGAGGGTGGCTTTAACCTTGTTTGGGAAGTGTGCCTTGGCAGTGAGCCTACTATTTTATTTGACTCCTAACAGGGTTTGTCTCCTAATAGGGACAATGTACTAAAATGTTGTAACAAGCTCCTAACAGGGCTAATATCATTTAACAGGGATACTATACTCTCAATAATTTATTTGTGGGTGTTAATTCCCACCGGGGTTTTACCTTTAACAGGGTTTCCTCGACAAAAAATATTGTGTTATGGTTTTTTCTATTACTATGTTATTATTTACATTTGCATATTTGGTTTATAAAGTATAAAGTTTAATAATCTAGATTACAACTAATTCACCCTGCCTCTCAGTTGTCTTGTGGACCGTTATTCCTAACAATTGGTACTAGAGCTATTGGTCCTCAAAGAGAAAGTTTAACAACTTGAGGTTATCTTGAAGATGACTTACTACAGGAAGGATAGTCCAAAGTTTGACTTTGAAAACTTTGGCAGTTGACAGAACAAGATGAGAACACATCTGCTATCTCTAGGAATTGATTACTGGATGATAACAAAGAAGAAGGAAAAGATAGTGACTGGGGATGAATTAGAGAAAGCCAGTGAAGATCAAAAGAAGCTATTCTCATGAAATATGGTTGCAAGGGAATCTTTAATCAACACATTATCAGAAGGAGAATTTACTGAATTAAAGGACTTGGACTCTGCACATGAAATTTTGTCAAGACTGGAAGCACTATATGTTGGAGAGAAGTTTACAAAGCAAGAAAAGTTACAGAACTAGAAGACAAAGATGGAATCACTGAAGATGAGAGAAGATGAGAACATCTAAGCATATGCACAAATAATTACTAAGGTAGTTACTGGTATAAGAAAATCTGGAGGAACTTACAGTGAGGAAGAAGTTATTGCAAAGATACTCAGATCTTTGACACCTGCATATAGAACCAAGGTTCAAGCTATAGAGGAGATCATACCCTTGACACCTAACTTCACTAGAGAGATGTTGATTGGCAAGCTAACTACATTTGAAGCCATAGAATTTGGATACACTCTACCTAAGGTTGAGTTAGGATTCAAAGAAACTGTGCATAAAAGAAAAATAATCTTACCTGGAAATACAAGCACGAGAAGTAATGATCTAAAAGAAGAACTCAGAGCCTATGTTGATGAATGGAAATAGATACATGAAGAAGAAAGAAAGCTAGATGAAATTGTTGCACTGATTTCTAGAAGAGAAAAGAGAGGTAAAGGTAAGTTTGAGGGAAAATTACCTTTGAAATGTTTTTCATGTAACAAGATAGGTTGTTTTGCATCTAGATGTCCTACAAGAATTCCAAAGCACAAACCTAAGTTTTTAAAGTCTAAGTTCTCAAAGGATAAGGAATTTTATTATGATAGTGAAGGTATATCTAATGATGAGAATGGTGATTATGATGAAATTGGATTTATTTCTATTAAGGATGATGAACCTATGCATGAATAAAAAAAATTAGTATCTCGAGTTGAAAAGAAGTCTGAATGGGTCATAGATAGTGGTTGTTCACATCATATGACTGGAGACAAAAGTAAGTTTGTGAGTTTGAAAAGACATGATGGTGGTGTTGTTAGATTTGGTGACAATACTCCTAAACTTATTATTGGAATTGGATATATTTCCTTAGATGGAAATACTAACACTGACAATGTATTACTTGTTAATGGACTTAAGCAGAATTTGTTGAGTGTTGCACAACAAGTGGACAAGGGTTATCAACTGAACTTCATAAATGGAAAGTGTTCTATCAAGAACAAAATAGGAGACTTGATAGCATCTGGTACTAAATCCAGAGGTAATGTATTTGAATTGAACACATCTAAAGCTTCTTGTTTTGTTGCAAAATTTGATGACAGCTGGTTATGACACAGAAGATTTTGTCATGTTAGTTTTGATAACATTGTGAAGGAAAGTATGAAAAAAGTAGTAAGAGATCTACCTAGAATTGTAAATCCATCTAAAACTATGTGTAGAGAATGTGTTATGGGGAAATAGACTCGAAGCACTTTCAAGAGAAAATCTTATTCAGAAAAAGGGAAGTTGGATTTGGTGCACACAGATCTATGTGGTCCTACAAGAACAAGATCATACTATGGTGAAAGGTATTTTATAACTTTTGTTGATGACTTTTCTAGAATGATGTGGGTTACATATTTGAGAGAGAAATCTAAAGCATTTGACAAGTTCAAGTTGTTCAAAGCAAAAGTTGAGAATGAATCTGGTTTAAAGATGAAATGTTTGAGATCAAACAGAGGAGGAGAGTTTACATCAGAACTGTTTAATACATACTGTGAAGAAAATGGAATACATAGACAGACTTTAGATCCTAGAACTCCACAACAGAATGGGATAGCAGAGCAAAGAAACAAAACCATGTTAGATGCTGCAAGGACTATGTTGCTATAGGGGAAATGTATCACATGTTCATTGGAGAGAAGCAGTTGGCACTACTCTGTACACATTAAACAGAATTCAGATAAGAGAAGGTACAAATAAAACTCCTTATGAATTATTGTTTGATCATGCACCTAATGTGAAATATTTTAGAATATTTGGTAGTAAATGTTATATCAAAAGAGATGATGAAATAGGAAATTTTAATGCTAGAAGTGATGAAGGAATCTTTCTTGGTTATTCTACTAAGAGTAAAGCATATAAATGTTTCAATCTGAGACTGAGGAAACTAATTGAAAGCGCCAATGTGAGGATAGATGAGAAATTTCAAATTCAGGAAAGAATGTATGATTGTGGTTAGATAACAAAACAAAAGAGGTTGCTACTAAACTTGAAGGAACCTTGATGATCGAGAATCAGATTGAAGAAGAAGAACATGCTGAAGCTACTGAGACATTAAAGACACCAAGTTATGTAAATAAAAACCACCCTGAAGACCAAATTATTGGTGATGCAAGCAAAGGCATGATGACTAGATCTAAAGTCAGAGATGAGATCTGTTTGATTTCTCAAGTTGAACCAAAGGATACTTATGAAGCATATAAAGATGAATCTTGGACTAAAGCCATGGAAGAAGAACTAGAACAGATAAAGAAGAAAAATACTTGGGAATTGGTTCCAAGACCTAAGAACAAGAATTTGATTGGCACTAAGTGGGTTTTCAGAAACAAAATGGATGAGGAAGGCACAGTGGTAATAAATAAGGCTAGAATGGTATGTAAAGGCTACTCACAACAAGAAGGCATAGACTATGAAGAGACATTTGCACCTATTGCTAGATTGGAAGATGTGAGACTATTCCTTGCTTATGCTGCACATAAAGACTTCAAAGTGTATCAGATGGATGTGAAATCAACATTCTTGAATGGTGATCTAGAAGAAGAAGTGTATATTGAGAAACCTGATGGTTTTCCTTTGACAGATGATGAAAACATGGTTTGTAGACTGAAGAAGGAACTATATGGACTGAAACAAGCATCGAGGGCATGGTATGCAAGACTGGATACACATCTAATTCATCTTGGTTTCAGAGAAGGTAATGCAGACAGTAATTTGTATTTAAGAACTGATGAAGATGGAAACTTAATTATAGAAGTTTTGTTGATGATATCATTTTTGGAGGAAATGATAAAATAAGTAAGAAGTTTGCTAAAAAAATGGAGAATGAGTTTGAAATGTCAATGATTAGTGAAATGAATTTTTTCTTGGTTTGCAAATTAATCAGAGTAAGAATTGCATATTTATATCTCAGACCAAGTATCTTAAGGAAATGTTGAAGAAATTTGGATGGAATATTGTAAACCTATTGGAACACCCATGGTGACAGGGAACAAACTAACTAAAAATTATGAGACTCAAAGTGTTGGGAAGACTAAGTACAGATAAATGATTGGAGGTCTACAATATTTGACACACACTAGACCAGATATTACCAATGCAGTTGGAATTGTGGCTAGATATTGGGCAGATCCTAAAGAGTCACATTTTTCTGCTATAAAAAGAATTTTCAGATATTTGAAAGGGACAGTAGAATATGGATTATGGTATGAAAAATTTGATGATTTTACATTGCAAGATTTTACTGATGTCAATTGGGCAGGTAATGCGGATGATAGAAAGAGAACAAGTGGTGGAGCAATTTTCCTTGGAAAGAGGCTGGTTTCTTGGTTGAGCAAGAAGCAGAACTATATTGCTCAATCTACTACTGAGTCAGAGTATGTTGTTGCTGCATTAAACTGTACTCAAGTTGTTTGGATGATACAAATGTTGAAGGACATTGGAATAATTTTCAAAGAACCAGTGGTTATCCATTGTGATAACACTAGCACAGTGAATATGCCAAAGAATCCTGTAATGCATTAAAAGACTAAACATATTTCCATCAAGTATCATTTCTTAAGGGAGAAGGTAGAAGATAGAGAGATTAAACTAGAGTAACACAAAGGAATAGATAGCAGATATATTTACTAAATTTCCTCCAAAATATTCTTTTGAATATCTCAAAGGCATGCTTGGGGTGATGGCCCCTCCCAGTGAAAACTAAATGATGCAGATGTGCATCAGTCCAGTGGATCTCAGAGCTATATCATTCTCTGGACTTGATGTATGGATCTACTCCTTAGGGGGAGTGATCTTAGGAGAATACTATGGAGTACATTTGGGTGATCTTGCACCTAGCTGATTAGACATAAAGATTTGGAAAAGCTACAAAAGAATACATATGAATTATGGCACCCTTTTCCATTGCTGCCAAAGGGGGACAGAATGTGAAAATCCCTACTGTTTTGAGGAGATTTGTGTTGAGGATATTGAGAAGATTGTATTGAGAGAGAGTACTTTTGGGTTGATGCATATGGATTTTCCCATATGTTTCTATCAATGCCAAAGGGGGATATTGTTGGATGATATCAATTTTGGTTATTGATCATGTTATTGATATTCATGTTTTGTCACTAATGTCAACATATATTTCTATGAAGAAGACATACTAACTAATTAACTGGATGGAGTGTACAGACACTGTACAGATGATTTAGAATGATAGAAGTTGGAATTATGTAGAAGGATGTGTTATGAGCTTATCCCTAAGGTCGCTTGACTTTATATTATCTACTATGGATGTTACAGTTGATTTAGTGAAGAATGGTTTTTAGGACTGTAACTGTGATTCTAGATAGAGCAGGTCTCTGTGTTTCAGGTATATCTTTCTGGCAAAGATATTTCAAAACTTGTGAGCTTACTGATGGACAACCAACATATGTTAGAGTAATGGGTTGAGTTTGATTTTTGATTGGATACTGATGATGTCATCTGCGGTGTGTATTCTAGAGAAGACCTATTTCCTGGCTGACTTCAAACATGTAGCGTGTGAAATTAATTGAGAGCATGAATTGCAGATCTAAAAGTATATGTAATGAACTATAAATATTGTATACTTTTTATAGATACCATGTGTATCTTAGCAAGGGGCTATGTAATTATTTGTATGATGGAAAGTCTTAATTGGCCGACCTAGTCAATTATGTATTAGGAAAGCTTAAATGACCGACCTAATGAATTATTGTAAGCGGGTATATATGAAAGATAAATTCTTGTGAAGTAGTGTGACAGAGAATAGAAAGTGAAGTGTGGAAGCTACGATGCTTGTTGAATGTTGGATGCAAAGGAGAGTTGATACATAATTGGAACTGACCAAGCAAAGACAATTTCTATAAGACAGTTTGCTAGAATGTGTATTTTCTTTATACACTTGATTCAGATTGTAAATCCTTGAGGGTGGCTTTAACATTCTCTAAACAGTGTGCCTTGGCAGTGAGCCTACTATTTTATTTGACTCCTAACAGGCTCTGTCTCCTAACAGGGACTATGTACTGAAATGTTGTAACAAGCTCCTAACAGGGCTAATATCTTTTAACAGGGATACTATACTCTCAGTACTTTATTTGTGGATATTATATCCCACCGGGGTTTTACCTTTAACAGGGTTTCCTCGACAACAATTATTGTGTTATGGTGTTGTCTATTACTATGTTATCATTTACATTTACATATTTGGTTTATAAAGTATAAAGTTTAATAATCTAGATTATAACTGATTCACCCCCCCCTCTTAGTTGTCTTGTGGACTGTTATTCCTAACATACTTCACCCTACTTCTAGAAAGATCTCAATTTTTATATGAAGTACATTTCCTATGCACTGGGTAGAGTTTTAGGAGTGGATGGGGGTCATGAGAGAATAGGTTCAGATATCCTGATGATTGTCTTGGATATGCAAAGCCTACTTGTTAGCATAGACTATGACTACATTCAGTATGTTATAGATAAAATGGATCAAGGGTTTGTGGACATTCAGAAAAGGAGAAAAGCCCTAAATTCATGCAATATTCATTATTGATGCATTTAATCTTCTTTTACAATTTTCCTATCATGGATTTACATAATTTGAGATGTAAAAGATTCCACCCAGGTCAGAATAACCCTATACAATTGTGGTTGAGGGTATGGAACTATACAACAAGGGAGAATGAATTCTATGCATTCCAAAATTGGATGGTATATCCAATTCTCAAATGTTTAGGAGTTAACAGGACTAGATTGCCAACTAAGGTATTACAGCTACTAAGGCCTTGTCAATTTGTGGATAAGTGGCCAAGAGACCATAATTGGGGAGATTTCTATTATAAGAATAATTTTACTTTGATAAGAGTTTATGGTTGCACCCACCCACCACATTTTCTCCCATTTCATGTGCCACCAAGGATAGCTATCATGGAATTTGTCTAGCAGTTGATGTTAACTGATAAGGAGCAACTGGCTCCACATAGAAAATGTAATTTTACTCCCTGGAAATCCAAATTTTATAACTTTACAATTGGTAAGAGGGCTTTGAATTCAATAAATAGCTGGTTAGGTCATTACATGATGAATATATCCTTGTATAGGTACATTGACATAGAAGGTTTTATTATGAATGAAAAGAAGCTTTTGAAACCAACTATTCCCAATACTAAAGAACATGACCAGTGTATGAAGGAGGACCTCATAAGAAACATGTTGGAAGATGAATATATTACAAGAAGAGAAGACATATTCAAAGAGTTGATGGATTTAGAATGACAAGTCAAGAGGAAAGGGATTCCTTTTGGGGGTTACTTCCCAGATTTGTCATACTTGCAAAGATTAGATAAGATTATTGAATGTCATAACACATTATGTAGACAGCTTGAGGATCTAATTGAAGATAAGGATAGAGGTCATAAGAGACACTCTTCATCAGAGTATAAAGAAGACAATGATGAAGGATATTCAAATCCTAGCCCTCCTCCCATGAATCAACCACATGCCATAGAATAGGCAACATAAGAAAATGTAATAATGGATCTTACAAAGGAATCTATATTGAATTTGTTGATGAGCCCTCATTAAAAAAATAGAAAGTACAATTAGGGGAGATATATTATGTGAGAATACAAGGAAAGAAAAATGATCAAACAGGTGCTCTGATCACTGGTGATAGAGCCTATGACCATCAGCTAAGGAATATTGTTGCATCAGGAGCAATTCTTGAGTGCTGATGACTTTATAAAGATAGAGGAGTTCAAAATTTTTTTGACTTTGAATAAACAACAATAGGTTGCATCACAACTACAAATAACTGAAGGTAATCCACTACCTAATGAAGCCTTGCAAGCCCTACAAGATTATGATCTAGAGATAGAAAATATGACACCTGAAGAGGCTAGACAATTTGTTAAGTCTAGTGGCATGTTACTAGTACTAGGCTGGGATCTTGCATCAACCTTTATTATTGATCAAATAAAAAGGCAACCTGATGTTAAATTATCATAAAAAACATAGGTTGGTGAGATGATTAGAGGATTTGGATACAATCCAAAATCCCTAGCTTTAGCAATGTGGAGTTTAGCTCCAAAAAATTAGAAACCTTCTCTGATTAACATACAAAAAAAATAGATGGGGAACATATTATCTGGTCCATTCATAATACAAGATATTTGGAGATATCTTAGGTTCTCACTCATTTTTCTCATTTAAATCAGGCTAAAGCTGATAAAATGTCCCAGAGATTTGATAAATTATTCAATAAATCAAGTGCTATAGCAAAGGATAGGGAGTTCGGCCTGATAAAAATCAATGCATTAGAAAAGCTTGTGGCTTAGTTGACTCAGAAGATACAAGAAATGCCTGAGGTGATTCCTGCCTCACCCAAGCAAGTTGTAGATGTAGAGGCTCAGGCTGAGGATATAGGGGATATTACAGAAACAAAGCAAGAAACCAAAGAGCATAATAAGGTTATTTTGGAAGCCCTGATGCAAATTTTATAGCATAGCATCAGTATCCTAAAGGACAAAGTTGACTTAGTGCATAGTGCATACCAAATGTTTCCTGGCCTACAAGTGGAGGTAAATAATTATGTCTTGACTTAAATCCTTATTTTGCAACATGGTTAATTAGGAATCATCTTTTTGAAAGGTTAATAGCTTTGTAGCCACTTAGGGAAGACCTCCCATAAATTGTGTGCCAAATGGGAGAGGAAATCGATAAGATTAGTGTTACCTTATCTTTCTTTAAAGACAAGGAAAATTAGATAGAGGCCAGAATTAATATGTTCTGATAGATGTTCTTATGGTAGTTTACCAGGATGATTTGACAACCTTTCAAAGAAAGAAGATCACTGTAACCATTTGGAGAAAGTCAGGATTAAAGTATCAGAATATGGGGTATCATTAAACCCAAAGAAATGCCACTTTTCTGTCACTGAAGGAAAAATTTTAGGTCACATAGTGTCAAAGGAAGGAGTAAGAATAGATCCAGAAAGAGTTGAGGCTATTCGGAATGTGCTTGCTCCTAAAAATTTAAAAGGTATACAATCATTTTTGGGACAAATCAATTTTGTTAGGAGATTTATTGCAAATTTTGCAGAAATAGTCAAGCCCATAGTCAAGCTATTGAAAAGGGATGTGAAATTTGAATGAGATCAAGAGGCACAATTATCTTTTGAGAAGATAAAACAAGCCATCCAAGAAGCCCCTGTCCTAGTATCTCCTAATTATACCAAACCCTTCTCTTTATTCACATTTTCTTCTTTTCATACCATTGTTGGAGTCCTATTGTAGAAGGATGTTGAGGGGTTTGAACATCCTATAGATTTTTTTTGCAAATATTTACAATTAGTTGAGCTGAATTATTAGTTGATGGAAAATCAAGCTTATGCCTTGGTAAAAGTAGTTAAGGATTTCAGGCCTTATCTTGTATGCGCAAAATTAAATGCATATGTTCCTCATTCTGCTGTAAAAGACATTTTTTTCCAAAGTGAGGTAACGGGAAAGAGATGTAAGTGGATAAACAAAGTTCAGGAATTTGATTTGGAAATACATATCACAAAGCTGGTGAGAGGACTGGGACTGGAAAAATTGATGACATAAGAGAATTTGGACTTAGTTAATGTAAACAATGTTAATAGTTGTGAAAAATTAGTTACAAGTATTGAAATGCAGCCATGGTATACTGACATTGTATATTTTCTTAAAAATGCTAGTTGCCAAAAAAATTTAAATGTTAACCAAAGGAGAAGCCTGCAGTTATAGGCTCAGAAATATGTTTTATTGCATGGTGATTTATATTGCAAAAATAGGGATGGGATATTGTTGTTCTATCTTAATAAAGGACAATCTAAAGAGGTTTTGAAAGAAATGCATGCTACAATGTGTGGAGGACATTACTCTGGTAGATCAACATCTCACAAAATGTTAAGGGTAGGCTATTATTGGCCTTGTTTATTTCAAGATACTCATGCCTTTGTCAGGAAGTGTGAACCCTGCCAGAGATTCTCCAACAAGATGATGTTTTTAGGAGCTTTATTATTGAATCCCATAGTTGCAAAAGCTCCTTTTTCCATGTGGGGGATGGATTTTATTGGAGAATTTGTTGAGAATTCAAGTGGGGGGCATAGTTGGATTCTACTGATGACTGATTATTTTACCAAATGGGTGGAGGAAATTCTAATTAAAAAGGCTACAAATATAGGTGTCATTGATTTTTTGATGAACAATGTGATCACTAGATTTGGTGTTCCAATCAAGTTATTAATGGACAATGCCATGTGCTTTAGATCTAAAGAATTTGTTGATTTCTATTCTAAAATGGGAATTGTCATTTCTTACTCATCCCCTTACCATCCACAGGCCAATGGGAAATCAGAATCTATTAAAAAGAGCATTCTGCAAATTTTAAAGAAGACCCTAGAGAATAACAAGAGAGCCTGACATGAAAAGTTAAAACTTGCCCTATGGGAAGATAGAATCACTGTGAAGAAAGCCATAGGGAAATCTCCTTTTGAACTGGATATGGTGTTCAGTCAATAATGTCTGTGAATAATTTACTTCCAATTTATAAATTCATCCAAGATGAAGAGATTGAGGTTTCTGAACCTATGCAAGAGAGAATGGTGCAGCCAATAGAATTGGATGAAGTGAGGAAAATATCAAACTAGACAATAAAGGATGAAATACCTTTTTGATAAGAGGAAAAATGAAAGGAAATTCAAGCCTGGTGACTTGGTATTGCAATGGAATGCCTGGGCTGAAGACAAAGGGAAACATAAAAAATTTGAATCATTGTGGTTAGGGCCTTTTGTTATCTATCAAATTTTTGTAAAGGATTCATATCTCCTCAAGAACATGAATGATGAAGAATAGGAGTTGGCAGTGCATGGACAATCCCTATAACATTTCTTTAATTGAATATTTTTCCATGCACATTAGTTGTATCTTATGTACATGTGTGTTTCCTTTTTTCATGTGTTTCTTTCCTAGCTGTGTGTTTTCTTTTAGCAATAGGTTATTGTAGTTGTGGTCTGCTTTCCCATGGATCTGTTATTCTTGCTATGAACTTGCATTCAAGCATCCTCAGAGAGAGCCACTATTGGTTTTTTTTCTAGTTTTGAGGTCTTGCCTTAAAATGTTGGTTCCCAGTGGTTAATTTTGCCTGAAAATGTCAAAGCCTATCCAGTGTATTACCACAATTCCCTGCAAATTGTCATCTCCAAGATTTCAAATTTCCCTAATGATAGCATTGAATCTTGGGATGAGTTTGTAAAATATTTTAGGGAACAATACAAAGAACATGTGAACTCTGGTTATATGCTGAATGAATTTAATAACATCAAGAAATTACCTAATGAGAGTATGGCATACTTTAACAATAGATTCCAGAAGGCCATGAAGAAATTGTTCTAAGTGTTGAGGTTAGATGAGGAAGTATGTCTGACCACTTATTTTAATGCTACTGATGGTAAGATGTCTTACCTGCTTAGGGACAAAAATCTAACAACCTTGCGAGATGCATAAAAAGTAGCTATTGATATTGAGAGCAATAGGTGAGCATCGGGAAAGATGGGAAAAAGGGATGATAGTAAACTTTGGAAAGAAAAGGGAACAACTAGAAAAACTATCAAAGAAGATGACACGATTGACAAATTAGTAAGTGTAATAAAAGATCTCATTGCTAAAATGGACAAAAATGACAGGGGAGGGTACCGTGATAACAAATATTCAAACCAAAGGTTTGATAAGAAGCCTAACCTGAGGGATTACCAATACAAAACAAACTGGAATAATGGTAAGCCCATCCGTGAAGATCAAGAGAACCAAAAAGCCAAGGAGACCCCTAATCCCCTAAAAAGGAATAGTACAAATTACATTGAAAAGACTCCTTGGTGTGTTGCCTGCAACATGCTACATTATTCATATCAATGTATGGTATCCCATGCCTTATCTGATCAAATGGATGAGAGGGATGAACAAATAGGTGTAGGGAAAGAAGGCCCTACCATTAATATGTTTACAGTGAAAAGACCTTATCCATGGTCTTTAGATAATAACCCACCCTCTAAAAATATGAATAAAGAGGAAAATTTTTATTTGGAATATCAACCACAGGTTGTTCCCTATCCAAATGATGAGGCTGATATTATGTCACAAGCAAATATAAATGCACTAGGAAATGATAAGTCACATTCTCATTTCAAAATTATTATTGATGAAGAAATGAGGTCCTTGAATGATGTAGCCATCAATCAAGCCAAGGATGCATACAATTTGATAAATAGGAGAGTGGAGCCTACTCAAGGTAAAATTACCCCTACATATATCAGAAAAGACTCCCCTCAAGGTGCTACAGATTATCCTATCAAGGAAAGCAAAGATAAGAAGTTTTCAAGACAAGAAAAACCTTCTTCTAAATAGAAGGAAAAAGAAGGAACAAAATAGGAGCAATTAGCCAATGAAAAAGCCAAGAAAGGTATAAAAATGGGTGATGTATCCTTTGAACTACCCATATTTGACATGAAACATGCTCTAACTCAAATGAAAGTTTCAGTCCCACTAATGGAGATGCTAAAAATAAAAGAGCATAAAGAAGTTGCATTAGAACTTTTGAGAGGGATAGATGATGTCTCTATGTCAAACTAGGAAAAAATATCCTTGACTTAAAATGATGATAAAAAGGAAATTCCATCTGTCAAGGAAAAGGAAGAACAGATGAAAGGAAAATAAAAAAGCAAAGAATTTTCCAATATCTACATTGGCAATGTGATTACTCAAGAACCACTGTCTGTTGACCCGTTTTATGTCACTTTGGTGGTTAATAATTTCTTAGTGAATAATTGCATGATAGACTCTGGTGTTGTAGCAACTGTAATGCCATATCATGTCATGAAAGAATTAGGCCTTCAAGTCACCACTCCTACTGGAAGTTGTTATGCAATGGATAATAGGGAAGTTCCTGTGATAGGAACATTGAAAGAAATTGAAGTAAAATTTATTCTTTCCTAGAAATAACCTATAGAATGGACATATTTGTTGTGGATACCAAACCCCATTATGGTATGCTTCTGTCAAGACAATGAGTAGTAGTAGTGGGTGGAAGAGAACAATTAGACTTATCTTATGCAACGATTCTAGTGAATGGTAATGAGGTCAAGTTGTACAGAGAACCTCATCCAACTATGATGGTGGAGATGGTTACACCTGACCAATTAAATTATTGTATGGATATTAACATGGAAAACTTTTTCGTGGAAGAGATCAATCCACGATTGAGGAATACTGATCCAATTATTGATGAGTTGTTGTTGCAACAAGATGGACTAAGGAATACGTACTTTGATGGAGGATGCTCTAAGGAAAGATCAGGAGGAGGAGTCTTATTCATTTCCCCATTAGTTATTACTTTAAATATTCTTTCTTGTTAGTCTTTCATTGTAAAAATAACACAGCCGAGTATAAGGCCTTAATATTGGGAATGAATATGGCCATTAAACATGGTATCAAATGTTTGAAAATTCATGGAGATTCCCAATTGATCATAGCTTAGATAAGGGCATAGTATGCTGCCAAAGATGATAGAATGAATTTGTACAAATGCAGTCTAGGATAGGTTATAATTCTTTTATGCTCTTAACATTCTTTGGGTAGAAAGATCAAATAACATAATGTCATACTTCCTTGCTAATGTTGCCCTGAAAAATAATGATGTTACCCTTGCTAGCATATCTATGGTAGAAGTAAAAAATAGACCAGCACTCCCTAATAATATCCATAACTAGAAAGTGTTTGAGGATGATGATGACATCCTTATATTTATCCAATGTGTAGATCAATATGATGGCCAGAAAATTGACTATGAATCTTTAGCAGCAGTTGTGGATGACAAGGAATATATTTTTGATCAAGAAGTTGTTCAGCTAGCTACTAATCATATTCCTAAAGGATTCGTTGAACCGGAGGGCATGTTTAGTATAAATGATAATTATATGTCCCATAAATCCAATGCCAAGATAGGATATTTGGAAGAAATAAATCCAGGATCTAAAAAATTTCCTCGGTTGGTCTATATTGGTAAAAAGATGGATAGGAATGTGAGATTGAATTTGATAAAGTTGCTAAAAAAATATAAACATGTTTTTGCTTGGTATTATGAGGATCTGAATGCCTATAGAAAAGATTTGTTTCAGCATTCTATCCTACTTAAAGAATGTGTGAAACCATTTAGGAAAAAATAAAGACCTATCAACCCACTATTGGCTACTAAAATACATATGAAATTAATGAAGTTGAGGGATGCAGTCTTAATTTAGCCTATCAAACATTCATCATGGGTTTCTAATTTGGTCCCTGTGATAAAGAAGAATGTGGACATAAGGTTGTGTTGAATATAGAAACCTAAATGTAGCCTCACTAAAAGACAACTATCGATTACCTAATATGGAGGCTATGTTACACAAGGTCACTGGATGTGATCTATTTTGTATGATGGATGGGTTCTCGGGGTATAATCTAGTGCTAGTCAAGGAGTCTGAACAATTCAAGACAATATTCACCACTCCTTGGGGTACCTATGTGTATGCTCGCATGCCTTTTGGTCTAAAAAATGTCGGTGCAACTTTTCAGAGAGCCATGGATGTAGCCTTTAAGGATCTCATAGATGTTCTTATGGTAGTTTACCAGGATGATTTGATAGCCTTTTCAAAGAAAGAAGAAGATAACTGTAACCATTTGGAGAAATTCATGAATAAAGAATTAGAATATGGGGTATCATTGAACCCAAAGAAATGCCACTTTGTTGTCACTGAAGGAAAACTTTTAGGTCACATAGTTTCAAAGGAAGGAGTAAGAATAGATCTAGAAAGAGTTGAGGCTATTCAAAAATTTATTGCTCCTAAAAATTTAAAAGGTACACAATCATTTTTGGGAGAAATCAATTTTTTCAGGAGATTTATTGCAAATTTTGCAGAACTAGTAAAGCCCATAGTCAAGCTATTGAAAATGGATGTGAAATTTGAATGGGATCAAGAGGCACAGTTAGCTTTTGAGAAGATAAAACAAGCCATCAAAGAATTCCCTGTCCTAGTATATCCTGATTATACCAAACCCTTCTCTTTATTCACATTTTCTTCTTTTCATACCATTGCTGCAGTCATATTGCAGAAGGATGATGAGGGGTTTGAACATCCTATAGCATTTTTTAGCAAATCTTTACAATCAGCTGAGCTGAATTATCAGTTGATGGAAAAACAAGCTTATGCCTTGGTAAAAGAAGTTAAGGTTTTTAGGCCTTATCTTGTATGCATAAAATTAAATGCATATGTTCCTCATGCTACTGTAAAAGATATTTTTTTCCAAAGTGAGGTAATGGGAAAGATATGCAAGTGGATAAACAAAGTTCAAGAATTTGATTTGGAAATCCATATCACAAAGTTGGTGAGAGGACTGGGACTGGCAAAATTGATGACAGGAGAGAATTTGGAATTAGTTCATGTAAAAAATGTTAATACCTGTGAAATTTTTTTTACAAGTATTGAAATGCAGCCATGGTATACTAACATTGTATATTTTCTTAAAAATGCTATTTGCCCAAAAAATAACCAAAGGAGAAGCCTGAGGTTATAGACTCAGAAATATGTCTTATTGCATGGTGATTTATATTGGAAAAAGAGGGATGGGATATTTTTATTGTCTTGATAAAGGATAATGTGAAGAGGTTTTGACAGAAATGCATGTTGGAATGTGTGGAGGACATTACTCTGCTAGATCAACATCTCACAAAATTTTAAGGGCAGGCTATTATTGGCCTTGTTTATTTCAAGATACTCATGCATTCGTCAGGAAGTGTGAACCCTGCTAGAGATTCTCCAACAAGATGAAGTTTTCAGGAGCTTTATCATTGAATCCCATAGTTGCACAAGCCCCTTTTTCGATGTGGGGGATGAATTTTATTGGACAATTTGCTAAGAAATAAGCAGGGGCATAGTTGGATTCTACTGGTGAATGATTAATTTACCAAATGGGTGGAGGCAATTACAACTAAAAAGGATACAAGTACAGTTGTCATTGATTTTTTGATGAACAATGTGATCACTAGATTTGGTGTTCCAATCAAGTTAGTAATGGACAATGCCATGTGCTTTAGATCTAAAGAATTTGTTGATTTCTATTTTGACATGGGAATTGTCATTTCTTACTCATCCCCTTACCATACACAGGCCAATGGACAAGTAGAATCAAGTAAAAAGAGTATTCTGCAAATTTTAAAGAAGACCCTAGAGAATAACAAGAGAGCCTAACATGCAAAGTTAAAACTTTCCCTATGCGCAGATAGAATCACTGTGAAGAAAGCCACATGGAAATTTCCTTTTGAACTAGTATATGATGTTCAATTAAGAATACTTGTGAATAATTTACTTCTAATTTATAAATTCATCCAAGATGAAGAGATTGAGGTTTCTGAACCTATGCAAGAGAGAATGGTGCAGCTAGTAGAATTGGATGAAGTGAGGAGAGATAGTCAAAAGAAAAATATCAAACTACAACAAAGGATGAAATAAATTTTTGACAAGAGGGAAAATGAAAGGAAATTCCAGCCTGGTGACTTCGTATTGCAATGGAATGCCAGGGCTAAAGACAAAGGGAAACATAAGAAATTTGAATCATTGTGGTTAGGGCCTTTTGTTATCTATCAAAGTTTTGGAAAGGATTCATATCTCCTCAAGAATATTAATGATGAAGAATAGGAGTTTCCAGTGCATGGAAAATTCCTAAAAAATTTCTTCAATTGAATATTTTTCAATGCACAGTAGTTTTATCTTATGTACAGGTGTGTTTCCTTTTGTCGTGTGTTTCTTTCCTAGCTATGTGTTTGCTTTTAGCAATAGGGTATTGGAGTTTTGGTCTACTTTCCCAGAGATCTGTTATTCTTGTTGTGAACTTGCATTCAATAATTCTATGAGAGAGCCACTGGTTGTTGTTTTTCTGGTTTTGAGGTCTTGCCTTAAAATTTTGGTTCACAGTGGTTATTTTTGAATGAAAATGTCAAAGCCTGTCTAGTGCATTACCAAAATTCCCTACAAATTGTCATCTCCAAGCTTTAAAATGATAGAAATTGAGAAAACCCTAAGTCTAGGGTCATAACCTATTCAAAAATTTTAAAAAAAACTTAAATATTCTTGGTTGTGTTCTATTTTGAAGTTACTTTATCGGGTAACTTAACTCTTTTTTATGCCATGTGGTCTATTTCATGTTTCAAAAGTTAGTCGCGTGATCTCAGAAGCCTTGCCAAATATTCCTCTTTATTATGAGACTTAGTGCAAGGTCTTGGTCGCATTGTCTCAAAAAGGAAAGAATATGCTTCATTAGAATGTGAGATTTAACGCGGATGGTTGATCTTCAGATTGATCCTATGATAGTCAGGAAATCTCCAGATAAATTGAAGAGTTAAGGAATCTTTTCACAAATTTGAAGTCCTTCACTCACGAAGTTTCACAAAGTTCACCAGGGTTAAGACATGGTTAACATATATCATCAGTGGCGAGATCTCAAAGGATATCAAGAGTTAAGTTAAAGATCATGAGACTTAGCAACAACCGTTAGATTCAAAAATAAAAATATCACGTGGACAACGTTTAATCATGGAATGAAAGAACACATGAGTGAAAAGTATCAAGACTTAACACAAAACATCTGATTAAAAGAAAATCTAAGGGTAGTCGTGAAGTCTCAGAAGAATTTTCTAAAGTACATAAAGATTATGAGATTAAACGTTTATGGTCAATTTAAAATAAGATCTAGTGGCTCACATTTAATCTCTTGAAGGAACCACAGTTAAGGAAAACTTTCAGCAACTTCAGTTTCACTCAGTCGCCAAGTCTCTAAAAGGAATCATCGTTAAATCAAAGTTAAGTTAGAGTTATGAAGTTCAAATGAATGAATTTGGCTTGTAGATTGAGTAAAGATCAGAAGGTTAGCGTTAAGTCACTGAAAGAAGTTAAAGAGTCAAAAAATTTCTAGCAATCAAGAAACAAAGCATAAGATTGAGACACGTTTTTAAGTCATGCAGAGATCCTGTGGTAGTCGTGAAGTCTCTGAGAAAATTCAATTTTAAGGAATTTATTTGGCAAAAAAGAGGCAAGTTGTAATCATGAAGTCTCATAACAAATTAGGGTTTAAGTTAAGGATTGGATATTTCATGCAAATCATCAGATTAAGTCTGATCTAACACTAGTCGTGTAGTCTCTAAGCAAATTCACAAAAGGACAAATCTTTCAGTGACTTTGATTTCATGCAGTTGCGTAATCTGTTAAAGGAAAATGGGTTAAGTTGAGGTAAAGGCAATGATAATTTGAAGTGATCTTGACCATTGATGGAGAAGTAGATCTTGTGATGCATGCTGAGTTTGAGAAAGAAACCTGAGTTAAGGTTAACTCCCAGTGAAAAGGAGCTAATACAGTCGCATGGTTGCCAAACGAACTGGAGTAAGAGTAAATTAAATATTTAAGGTTTTCTTCCATGCCATGATCTATAATGGCTAGCCAATGAAAATAAAAGGATTACAACAATGTGTTTAAAGTATGCTGAGTTGTAATAGTTTGAGCCAATCAGATTTGATGGTCTATTCAAAATTGATCACATGTCAACCTTAGACACAACGACTAGGTAAAAATTGATTTCAATGCATGCAGGAGTAATGGCAGAAGTGATTGAATGGAATTTCCATGATTTTGAATCGAATGGTGCATTGATTTCTCATGAAGAAGTAAGTGTTTCCATTGCTCATTCAGATTACCAAGTTTTCAGAGTCCAGAGTAAAGAGTTGCATAGTTTTCAGAACTCCTCAAAAAAGGAGATTTGTGTAAATTTTAGAGAAAATTGCAGTCAAAGATCTTATCTTTGAAAATAAATTTTTTTCAGTGAGAATTCAAAAAGTAGAGAAGATGAGCAGACCAGCTGTGAGTGGAGCTTCAGCTAGTGGAGCAAATAAGGAAGCAGAGGATGATCAGAAAGGGAAAAGAAACTATTCAGAGGAATTTATAACTTTATTGCCTAGATCCAGCCAAAGAAAAAAGGTAAATAATGACTAAATTGGTGATTTTATGTCATACATTAGAGATGATAAAACTCCATGTTCCTCTGGTGATTCAATTTTCAATTAGTTTTACAATAATAGTGATGAATTTGTTCCCATTTCAAACCCATGGACCTGTGGGCTAGCTAAGTTGGTGGTACCAGATGTGTTTTTAGATGTAGATTTGATACTTGAGATGGCCATTAGATGTGATTTCCTATCATAAACCATCAAGAAAGATGATGGAATTTCCCTATTTACTCTAGATAGGACATCCTTCATGAAGGCTTTTAATCTTTACAACCCAATAGCCACAGAGATTGACTTGAAAGCATTAGAGGCCTGGTATATTAGAGAATCCTCTATTGTGGTAGATTAATTCAAGGTCATGTGCCTCAAAAGATGAAGAATTATATAGTGGCCATACCAGGTACTTCGCCCTACTTCTACAAAGATCTCAATTTTTATATGAAGTTATACATTCCTATGCACTGTGTAGAGTTTTAGGAGTGGATGGGGGTCCTGAGAGAATAGGTTCAGATATTCTGATGATTGTCCTAGATATGCAAAGTCTGCATGTCAACACAGATTATGACTACATACATTATGTTATAGATAAAATGGATCAAGGGTTTGTGGACATTGAGAAAATGGAGAAAATCGCTAAATTCATGCAATATTCTTTATTGATTCATTTAATCTTGTTTTACAATTTCCCTATCATGGATTTACATAATTTGAGACCTAAAGATTCCACCAAGGTCAGAACAACCCTGTACAATTTTGGTTGAGGTTATGGAACTATACGGCAAGGGAGAATGAATTATGTGCATTCCAAAATTGGATGGTATATCCAATTCTCAAATGTTTAGGAGTTAACAGGACTAGATTGCCAACTAAGGTATTACAGATGCTGAGGCCTTGTTAATTTGTGGATAAGTGGCCAAGAGACGATAATTGGGGGATTTCTATTATGAGAATAATTTGACTTTGATAAGAGTTTTGGTTGCACCCACCAACCACATGTTCTCCCATTTCATGTGCCACCAAGGATAGTTGTCATGGAATTCATCTGGCAGTTGATGTTAACTGATAAGGAGCATCTGGCTTTGCATAGAAAAGGTACTTTTACTCCCTGTCAATTCAAATTTTACAACTTTACAATTGCTAAGATGACTTTGAATTTAGTAAATAGTTGGTTAGGTCATTACAGGATGAATATAGCCTTGTATAGGTACATTGACACAAAAAGGTTTTATTATGAGTGCAAAGAAGCTTTTGACACCAACTATTCCCAATACTAAAGAACATGAGCAGTGTATGGAGGAGGACCTCATAAGAAACATGTTGGAAGATCAAGAGATTACACGAAAAACAGACATGTTCAAAGAGTTGATGGATTTAGAATGAGAATTCAAGAGGAAAGGGATTCCTTTTGGGGGTTACTTCCCATATTTTCCATACTTGCAAAGATTAGATAAGATGATAGAATCTCATAACACATTATGTAGATAGCTTGATGATATAATTGAAGATAAGGATAGAGGTCATAAGAGACACTCTTCATCACAGTATGAAGAAGACAATGATGAAGGATATTTAGATCCTAGCCCTCCTCCCATGAATCAACCACATGCCATAGAACAGGCAACAAAAGAAAATGTAATAATGGATCTTACAAAGGAATCTGATACTGAAGTTGGTGATGAGCCTCCATTAAAAAAACAACAAGTACAGTTAGGGGAGAAATATTATGTGAGAAGACAAGGAAAGAAAAAGGATCAAATAGGTGCTCTGATCACTGGTGATAGAGC
This sequence comes from Thuja plicata, assembly GCA_018584345.1. NCBI lineage: Eukaryota > Viridiplantae > Streptophyta > Pinopsida > Cupressales > Cupressaceae > Thuja > Thuja plicata. The sequence continues at coordinate 2,109,738 of MU225485.1, forward strand.
CCATGAACACCAGCTGAGGAAGAGTATTAGGGAATGGAAGAAGGTCCAAAAGGATGATGAAGAGGAAATTGAATTGACTCTTCAACTATGCCAAGATGAAAGATTGCCTCATCAGGAGAAATTCTTGAATGGTGATGACTTCATAAAGACAAAGGAGTTCAAAAACTTTTCGATTTGGAATAAACAACAACAGGTTGCATCACAGCTACAAATAACTGAAGGTAATCCACTACCCAATGAATCCTTGCAAGATTATGATCTAGAGACATAAAATATGACACCTCAAGAGGCTAGAAAATTGATTAAGTCTAGTGCCATGTTACTAGTACCAGGCTAGGATCTTGCATCAACCTTTATTATTGATCGAATAAAGAGGAAACCTGATGTTAAATTGTCATCATAAAAATAGGTTGGTGAGATTATTAGAGGATTTGGATACAATCCAAAATCCCAAGCTTTAGAAATGTGGAGTTTAGCTCCAAAAAATCAGAAACCTTCTCTAATCAACATACATGAAAAATGGATGGGGACAAGATTATCTGGTCCATTCATAATATAGGAGATTTAGAGATATCTCAGGTTCTCGCTCATTTAAATCAGGACAAAGCTGAACAAATGTTCCAAAGATTTGATAAATTATTTAATAATTGAAGTGCTATAGCCAAGGACAGAGAGTTAGGCCTGATAAAAATCAATGCATTCGAAAAGCTTGTGGCTGAGTTGACTATGAAGATACAAGAAATGCCTGAGGTAATTCTTGCCTCACCAAAACAAGTTGCAGATGAAAAGGCTCAGACCGAGGATACATGAGATGTTGTAGAAACAGAGCGAGAAACCAAAGAGCATAATAAGGTTATTTTGGAAATCCTGATGCAAATGTTATAGCATAGGATCAGTATCCTAAAGGAAAAAGTTGACTTGGTGCATAGTGCATACAAAAATTTGCCTGGCCTACAAGTGGAGGTAAATAATTATGTTTTGACTTTAAATCTTTATTTTGCAACATGGTCAGTTAGGACTCAAATTTTTGAAAGGTTAGAAGCTTTGCAACTAGTTAGGGAAGACCTCTTGGAAATTGTGTGTCAAGTGGGAGAGGAAATGGATTAGATTAGTGTTACCTTGTATTTATTTTAAGGAAAGGCAAATCAGATAAAGGCCATAATTAATATGTTTTGCCCAGAATATAAGATGTTTATTCCTCCAATAAAGGGAGATGATGATCAAATCAGGCTATTAGAAGTATGGAAAGGTGATTTTGACACCTTAGTATGTAATAAAGAGGCATTTATTTTAGACAATGGTGCCTTGGACATGGAGAGATTAAGAGCCTCCCTCATTTCCCCTTTTATGATGGACATTCTAAGGGTCATGGATTGATTTTATTATTGCATTTTAAACCTTGTAGTTGCCTCGTGAGATTGTACCCCCGCGTCGATCTATGCTTACCTAATTAGTGATACCTTCCTTGGACTTGAGATACATTGTGAGCTTCTGATATGTTATGATATGCCTGGTTGGGATGACCTTGTGATTTTTTCATAATCTGGTTAGAGGTTTATATGTGACCCACTCAGTCCAATTTAGCCTTGTTCTCATTTTTTGTCTATCCCTACAGTTGTGCTTCAAAATTTGGAGAGACCCTACTCGGGTCAACATAGCACTTCCTCTATCCTTAAGGACTAGTGTGTGAATCCTTTATGATATATTATCTAAATTATATATTTTGGGATAAAACTAGACCCTGATGTACTCTATTACTTCTTACTCATATTAACATTTCTATAAAACATTATGTTGTGTTATGACTTATTGATTTACTAATTTTCATGACCAACAGTTAAGTGTTTGATTAGCATAGATTGGATTAGAATAAGGATATTGTATTCACAATGGATGAGTTATGATTCTGATAAATTATAGGTGCTTATAAATCTATTTTATTTTCATAAGAACATGAACTGATCATTTGAGTTGAGTTGTGATTGTATGTAGAGATGTTCATTTAATGATAAAAAGGGGTATTGCAATTAAATATTAGATTGGTTAAAATAAAAGGCTAACATGAAAATGTTATGATGGATTATCTTTATATGCATTGTCTTTAGTAGGATTATATTATCATTAAGATGACACAATTAGGATTATCTACACTAAGATATGAATTTGTGTTCTGAAGTGAAATTGATGTCAATTAGAGTTGTATGATGATTCGATGTGAATTAATGTTCTCATGAGAGAATTTATTTGTGAATATTGTTTTGAAAATCTTGGTGAAGGTTGTAAATGATAAATGTTGGAATGTTGTTCATTATGTATATCGATTATATGTATGGTTTTTCTTTTTCCTTGGACTACTGATATTTGATTTTAGTGTGCAGGTATGAGACCATGGTATTAAATCCAGGGAACCAAACATTGGTATATGTGAATTTAGTTTAAGCCAAGGTCCGGTCTATTGAGAGACAAGACCTTTTTGTATCGTGATTTATTTTGTAAATGTAATTGTTTATGAGTGTATTAAGTTCATAAATGTAATTTATTTTTAATTATGTGCTTTTTTCTCAAGTGGATATGCCATGTGTCTAGTGATGTGTAAGTGTTTATATGTGTCACTTGACACTTGTGTATGTACTTGGGACCATGAAATGTCCACTTGGGGATGGGTGTCCACCTACCTAGGTAAGTACATTAGAGAATCCCCATATGCATACCTTGGGTTGGGAGATGGAGGTGTGGTCAATTCATTTGAATTTTGTGAGTACTCTTTTTATGGACTTTTAGAGGGTTTAAAAAGTGCCTAGGGGTGTGTTGGGGTCATTTCTAGGTAGCCCACTTGTTATACCGTTGGGTAAGGGTCATTTTTAACTGTAGGATAAACTTTGGTTGACCAAGAGACCCTTCCAAAAGTTGGTTTCCCAATTTGGACGAAAATCAACTCTTGTGAAGCTTGATCTTGGAAAGACCACTCTTCCATTTTGATGCAAGGACCTTACTCACCTCTTTGAGTTTCCCCTTTTTGGATCCATTTTTAGAAATCTGTAAGAGTTTAGGGAAGAAAGACCAATTAGAGGGCTTTCCTTCTCCCCATGTATTTCTAGTTTCTTTTTAGTGGTGACTCTCCATGTTGGAGAGTTTGAACACCCACTCTCTAACTTAGAGACTTAGCTAGAGTTGGTGAAATTGGAAAATGAGGACTTAAGCTTAAAGGGAGCTCTTCTACAACTTTCTTGCCATAAGCTTGGATCTAGGTTGGTGGATATTTTTCATCTCAAATATTATTTTTCTAATTTTGTGTTGCAAGAAAGATGAATGTAGTATATTTTTGTGTTGAAAAATGTAGTTATGTTCTTGTAGTCAAGTTCAATGTTTTGTGGAATATGTTGTATTTCTTCCTTTCTTGTTGATTTTGTTAATGGGAGTCTCAAGGTTCACTCACCCTTGGGAGGGAATAGTATCCTTGGGGGTGAAGAAGTTTTTGACAGCCCTTGGGTGTAGAGTCTCTCCTCAAGGAAGAGAGGGAGAAATTCATGGAGTATGGGCTCCATGAAGCCATCGTTGTTCTTTTCTTAGGGGTCTTAAGGGTTGTTCTGGCTTGTAGCCATGAAGGTTCTAAAGGGGCTTTTGGTAAGTGTAATAAAAGATTATGGATGCTATTTTGTAAGTCATGAGAAGGTTTGTTATTAATTTTGGGATTGGCCTTCTCCCCTTGGGTACTTGGTCCACTTCACCCCATTTAGGGTCATTGTGTGACCCATTGTGATTGCCTTGGTTGGGAGTATTGTGTGAGTTTTTATTTTTGTTATTGTTGTTTTGTTGGTGTGTTTGTAACCCACCTTTGTTTGGTTCCCCAAGCTCAAGGGTGGCCTTTTAGAGGCCTAGGATGGGAGGTGAGCATCCCATGGTCTCTTGAAATCTTCCTTTGCAGATTTTGGTGGCATTTAAAAATTTATGAGGGAAGAAGATAAAGTTTGGAATGTAGAATTTTGTCTATTTATTTCAAATGTTATTTATGTAATAGTCTATATGGCTAAGATTGGAAATCTTGCTTGCCCTACTTTTATTTTGTCTATGTAATAGCCTTATGGCTGAGACCTTGTAATCTTGCTTCAAAACGGGAGTGTTGTAAGTTTTTTTTAAAAAGCTTGGATTTAATATTTTTGCAAATGGTTTTATGGAGATTATTCATTAGGTGTAGGGCAAGTGGTGAGTGAAGTTGTGTCTTACTAAAGCAAGAGAAAGTAAGTTAGTATTTAAATGAAAGAGAAAACTACTTGAATAAAAGTTATTTTATTATCTATATGCAAATGTTAGTTGAGCAAAAAGGAAAACATCTATGTTTTGTATATATTTTTTTTGAAGTTGTTTATAAAAAAAAAAATGTAAGATTCTGTTATTTTTTTGTTTGGCAAAAAAAAAAAGAAAAAAAAACCTACATGATCATTGTAGTTCATATAAATGGGTAAAATGATTCATAAATGTAAATATAAAACTATGTACCTTAAAAAGAAAAGTTTTTACATATGGAAGTTTTATTTTTCGTTGTTTACAATATGAGTTAGTATTCAAACATAAATTTCAAAATTTCTAGTAAGGAGTTAAATTAAAGCTAGGAATATTCCATAAAAGAAAATCTATTGTATCACTAAGTTGCTGATTTTTATGTGAATGCTGTTTTTTTTTTCAAAACAGAATATGTTCATAAACTCAAATCCACAACAACAAATAATTACTCTAACAAGAAACTAAAGTGAGTTATATTTTTTTGTTGTAGCAACTAAACTACCTTAACTTACATTAGTTAGATGCATGTTTGCCTATATAATGAGATATGATTAGTATATATACAACATGTGTTTTACATGAGCTCATAAAGAATTTAAAAAAAAAATCTAGGTGTGTTTCTTAGTAAAAAAAATATTTGGGCATTACATTTGGTATCAGAGCCAGGTTCAAAAAAACTAGAACTTTAAATCCATTACACTTCAAAAAAGAAAAAAAAAGATGTGTATATACATATACCTGCCTACAATTGATTTTAATAAAACTCTCCATGAATACATATAGTTATACCCAATGTTTCATAAAATATAAAAAAATAAATAAAGAAAGTCGTTGCAAGTTAAATCTGCTTATGTAATAGATATCATTTACAAGAAACATGTTAGATTTATCATGAACATAGATTTATTAAAAATATAAAAATAAATAAAAAAATCTATATCTAAATAAGTAAATGCAAGAATCTATGTAAAGATATTAAAATATATACTTATAAAGATATAGGTGATAATTATATTTACAGCAAGAATGAAGGGATATATATATATATATATATATATA
>MU225485.1:2119094-2138436 GCA_018584345.1 Thuja plicata
TATTATATTTAGAAGATTATGATAAGGCGGTTATTGTTTGCGATTAAGTTAAATTCAAAATAAGTTAGTAACTCAAGATTGACATACCTCCTTAGATTGGTTAATACCCTTGTGTGGGCATCTCTTTCGAACTCTTCAGATTGATTGGATAATGCATGCCTTGAAGTTTGAGTGCATACTGACGCTTATGTGGTCAGTGGTGTGGATGATTTAGCCATTGTGGTAGTGATGCCACTCGTTTATCTTGATAAATTGTATTATTGAGTGGACCCCTTATTGACTGAAGTGCTTAGGACCCCTTGAGTAGCTTGCTTGCTAGTGTGACCATATGAGGTCTATTTTATTTATGGTGTCCCTATGAGGCTTGAAGGACTAAGGACTTTCTCCTTAAGGAGTGTTATGTATTACACATACTTCGTTATTGCATCAGAGTGAGTGGAATTAGATGAAATCAAGTTGTACTTGGACACCTTAAACTTTTGTATTATTAAGTTCTCAGCATATAGGGTGATGTGTGTGCACTTCAGGAAATAACAAAAAGAGATACCTATTATGTTGGATAAGTATTTATCTATGGTGCTAGGTCATAGGGCTAATGATCATAGAGCCCAAAGTGCTTGGTAAGTCTAAATTTATGGGGAAAGGACGTGTTATTGTGCAAATGTGTGATAATCCTATGGGCTATTCCTATTTGAGGCATCGTGAGAGCCTAACATCCTTTTCTTGTGACCCCACTTTTAGCATGCAATGGGTGCAATGAGACCCTTGAGCATGACAGAACTGTCCTTCTTGTGTGGAGTAGAGTTCACTATGAAAACCTTAAGAGTTTTAAAACTATAGGAGCCAATTTGGGCTTGTATAATGAGTTGTACCCTAGTATTGGGAAGCACCCTTATGTTTGTTTGTCACCCTTTCTATGGATATGATCCTTTGGCATAGGGTTGGGATGGTTATATCCTGCCTAGGGGAAAGTATTGCATGCATGTGCAATATAAAGGAAACTTGTATGGGTCTTTATAATACTATAATTACTGAAGTATAATAGTGTGTAGGTGAGGTACATATGGTATCATTGTTAGATAGGTAAGTATAAAATGCATGCCTTAAGGCTACTAAGTAGTGTTTCCCTCAGAATCCTTGGTGTACTCCCTCTTATGTTTTCAATTTCAGTTGTATTGGTCTGTGAATGATTTTCTTGATTTATTTATTTTCTTGGTGGAAATTTTCGCATGTTGTGTGGGCTAGCATCATTTGGGTATTATTGTGATTAGAATTGGTCACCTAATTTTGGTATCTATTTATTTATGACAATTGTCACATTGGATTTATTGTTGCTATGAGCTCACTTTAAAATTTATTGTTGAAATTTATTTTCCCCAGCTGGAACTTTTACTTTTTGATCATGGTGACTATTCTGAATGTCTTTCTTATGTTGGCCAGTCCTATGTTTTGTGATTCTACCAATCCCTATGTGGGATTTTGATAGTGTGTATGGGGGAGAACACCAAGGACAATGTACTATTTTTCCTTTTTGGGTAATACTAAACTTAGGAGATAAGATCTCAACTCTATTTTGAAGGTGTAGCAAGGTTTGGGAATTTTATTAATTTTTTACTCGAAAGGGAGTGCCAACCGGTAATAATGTTAATGTATGGTGGCACATGTTATTCCAAACATATGAATTGGATTTGGCAATCAATGGGAGTGCATACCACATTATGTGATTTTTTGGTAAGTAGGTACCATGAAAGGACTCTAGTGGCATGAATTATTACTTTGAATAATAAAGGATAATTGGATGTTTCAACTACCTCTGTGGTGTGGAAATTGGAAATGGTGTATAGACGCTACCCCAAAATGATGATCTTGTATACCTTATTAGGTATTGGTCAAGTATTGAAAACCTGGCGTTAGGAATCTAGCGTCCATGCTCTATGGAGTTCCTTCTTTCCCTTGATGTGACTTAGGACTTGTGATGTACTCTTTTCTTAGAATATGATGATGTATAGATGTGAATGATATAGTCTGCTCAATATTTTGACCCTTGTGGTGGGCCTTGATGATTCTATGATGACGTAACAATTACACCTTGATGCACTACCTTTGGTTTGGTGCATTGACTTCCAGGAGTAAGCCTAGTCCTTAGGGGGAATGATGTAGAGCCTCCCTCATTTTCCCTTTTATGATGGACATTTTGAGGGTCATGGATTGATTTTATTATTGCATTTTAGACCTTGTAGTTCCCTCATGAGATTATACCCTCGGGTCGATCTACGCTTACCTAATTAGTGATACCTTCCTTGGACTTGAGATACATTGCGAGGTTCTGATATGTTATGATATGCTTGGTTGGGATGACCTTGTAATTTTTACATAATCTGGTTAGAGGTTTATATGTGACACACTCGGTCCAATTTGGCCTTGTTCTCATTGTGTGTCTATCCCTACAGTTGTGCCTCAAAATTTGGAGAGACCCTACTCGGGTCAACATAGCAATTCCTCTATCCTTAAGGACTAGTGTGTGAATCCTTTATGATATATTATGTAAATTATATATTTTGGGATAAGACTAGACCCTAATGTACTCTATTGCTTTTACTCATATTAACATTTCTATAAAACATTATGTTGCATTATGACTTATTGATTTACTGATTTTCATGACCAACAGTTAAGTGTTTGATTAGCGTAGATTGGATTAGAATAAGGATATTGTATTCACAATGGACGAGTTATGATTCTGATAAATTATAGGTGCTTATAAAGATATTTTATTTTCATAAGAACATGAACTGATCATTTGAGTTGAGTTGTGATTGTATGTAGAGATGTTCATTTAATAATAAAAAGGGGTATTGCAATTAAATATTAGATTGGTTAAAATAAAAGACTAACATGAAAATGTTATGATGGATTATCTTTATATGCATTGTCTTTAGTAGGATTAGATTATCATTAAGATGACACAATTAGGATTATCTACACTAAGATATGAATTTGTGTTTTGAAGTGAAATTGATGTCAATTAGAGTTGTATGATGATTCGATGTGAAACAATGTTCTCATGAGAGAATTTATTTGTGTATATTTTTTTTGAAATTTTGGTGAAGGTTGTAAATGATAAATGTTGGAATGTTTTTCATTATGTATATCGATTATATGTATGGTTTTTTTTTTTTTTTTTTGCTTAGACTACTGATATTTGATTTTAGTGTGCAGGTATGAGACCATGGTATTAAATCTGGGGAACCAAACATTGGTATATGTGAATTCAGTTTAAGCCAAGGTCCCGTCTATTGAGAGACAAGACCTCATTGTATCATGATTTATTTTGTAAATGTAATTGTTTATGAGTGTATTAAGTTCACAAATGTAATTTCTTTTTAATTATGTGCTTTTTACTCAAGTGGATATGCCATGTGTCTAGTGATGTGTACGTGTTTATATGTGTTACTTGACACTTGTGTATGTACTTGGGACCATGACATGTCCACTTGGGGATGGGTGTCCACCTACCTAGGTAAGTACATTAGAGAATCCCCATATGCATACCTTGGGTTGGGAGATGGAGGTATGGTCAATTCATTTGAATTTCGTGAGTACTCTTTTAGTGGACTTTTAGAGGGTTTAAAAAGTGCCTAGGGGTGTGTTGGGGTCATTTCTAGGTATCCCACTTGTTATAACATTGGGTAAGGGTCATTTTTAATGCTAGGATAAACTTTGGTTGACCAAGAGACCCTTCCAAAAATGGTTTCTCAAGTTGGACGAAAATCAACTCTTGTGAAGCTTGATCTTGGAAAGACCACTCTTCCATTTTGATGCAAAGACCTTACTCACCTTTTTGAGTTTCCCCTTTTTGGATCCATTTTTAGAAATCTATAAGAGTTTAGGAAAGAGAGACCAATTATAGGGCTTTACTTCTCCCCATGAGTTTCTAGTGTCTTTTTAGTGGTGACTCTTCATGTTGGAGAGTCTGAACACCCACTCCCTAACTTAGAGACTTAGCTAGAGTTGGTGAAATTGAAAAATGAGAAGGACTTAAGCTTAAAGGGAGCTCTTCTAAAACTTTCTTGCCATAAGCTTGGATCTAGGTTGGTACATTTTGCATCTCAATTATTGTTTTTCTAATTTTGTGTTTCAAGAAAGATGAATGTAGTGTATTTTTGTGTTGAGAAATGTAGTTATGTTCTTGTAGTCAAGTTCAATGTTTTGTGAAATATGTTGTATTGCTTCCTTTCTTGTTGATTTTTTTAATGGGAGTCTCAAGGCTCACTCACCCTTGGGAGGGAATAGTAGCCTTGGGGGTGAAGGAGTTTTTGAGATCCCTTGGGTACTGTAGAGTCTCTCCTCAAGGAGGAGAGGGAGAAATTCATGGAGTATGGGCTCCATGAAGCCATCCTTGTTCTTTTCTTCGGGGTCATAAGGGTTGTTCTAGCTTGTGGCCATGAGGGTTCTAAAGGGGCTTTTGGTAAGTGTGGTAAAATATTATGGATGTTATTTTGTAAGCCATGAGAAGGCTTGTTAATGCTTTTGGGATTGGCCTTCTGCCCTTGGGTACTTGGTCTACTTCACCCCATTGAGGGTCATTGTGTGACCCATTGCGATTGCCTTGGTTGGGAGTATTGTGTGAGTTTTTATTTTTGTTATTATTATTTTTTTGGTGTGTTTGTAACCCACTTTTGTTTGGTTCCCCAAGCTCGGGGTGGCATTTTAGAGGCCTAGGATGGGAGGTGAGCATCCCATGATCTCTTGAAATCTTCCTTCACAGATTTTGGTGGCATTTAAAAATTTATGACGGAAGAAGATAAAGCTTGGAATGTAGAATTTTGTCTATTTCTTTCAAATGTTATTTATGTAATAGTCTATATGGCTAAGATTGGAAATCTTTCTTGCCCTACTTTTATTTTGTCTATGTAATAGCCTTTTGGCTGAGACCTTGTAATCTTGCTTCAAAAAGGGAGTGTTGTAAGTTTTTTAAAAAAAGCTTGGATTTAATATTTTTGCAAATGATTTTATGGAGATTATTCATTAGGTGTAGGGCAAGTGGTGAGTGAAGTTGTGTCTTACTAAAGCAAGAGAAAGTAAGCTACTATTTAAATGAAAGATAAAACTACTTGAATAAAAGTTATTTTATTATCTATATGCAAATGTTAGTTGAGCAAAAAGGAAAACATCTATGTATTGTATATATTTCTTTCGAAGTTGTTTATAGAAAAAAAAATGTAAGATTCTGTTATTTTTTTGTTTGGCAAAAAACAAAAGAAAAAAAAAATCTACATGATCATTGTAGTTCATATAAATGGGTAAAATGATTCATAAATGTAAATATAAAACTATGTACCTTAAAAAGAAAAGTTTTTACATATGGAAGTTTTATTTTTCCTTATGCATAGTTGTTTACAATATGAGTTAGTATTCAAACATAAATTTCAAAATTTCTAGGAAGGAGTTAAATTAAAGCTAGGAATACTCCATAAAAGAAAATCTATTGTATCACTAAGTTGCTGATTTTTATGTGAATGCTATTTTTTTTTCAAAATAGAATATGTTCATAAACTCAAATCCACAACAACAAATAATTACTCTAACAAGAAACTAAAGTGAGTTATATTTTTTTTGTTGTAGCAACTAATCTACCTGAACTTACATTAGTTAGATGCATGTTTTCCTATATAATGAGATATGATTAGTAGATATACAACATGTGTTTTACATGAGCTCATAAAGAATTTTAAAAAAATCTAGGTGTGTTTCTTAGTAAAAAAAATATTTGGGCATTACAAGGGCATACCTCCCAGAAATTATGTGCCAAGTGGGAGAGGAAATGGATCAGATTAGTGTTACCTTGTATTTATTTTAAGGAAAGGAAAATCAGATAGAGGTCAGAATTAATATGTTTGGCCTAGAATATAACAGGTTTATTCGTCCAATAAAAGGAGATGATGATCAAAACACGCTATTAGAAGTATGGAAAGGTGATTTTGACACCTTACTACCTAATAAAGAGGAATTTATTTTAGACAATGGTGCCTTGGACATGGAGAGATTCAACAAGATTTTGGATGAGGATTTCAAAGCTGAAACAAACATTAATAAGTTTGTAATGGATTTCAAGATGATAACAGATGCCAGATGTGAAAGGAAAAAGGCACAAATTCAAAGCACTCAAAAATTTAATTTTCCTACAGAGGAAGATGTTGCAGCATGGGATGTTCTTACAAAGCCCAAGAAAAAGAAGGCTGCAACAATTGACCTAGATATACTAGATGAAGAGTGAAGAGGACACCTCACACCTAATCTCTGAGCATAGATAGATAATTATCATAAAGACTAGTGTAAGTTATCCTTAAATGGCAATCACTAGGTCTTGTTCTAACTACATGCAGTTATCTAGAATATCAACAGACAAAGGTGCCAGCTATTAAAGATTTGAAGATCAAATTTGATTATCAACAAGTTTTGTCTTTCCACTGCTTAGAGGTCTAATTGTAAGTTTTGTCTCTTAATAACTTTAGGGTTATCTTAGCCATCTAAAGCTTGTTGCATCCTTTATTTTTAAGGATTCCAAGATGGCTAATGCTCCATATATATAGAAAGTAGAAAGACATTGTAAAGGATGGTAAAATCACAACTGCGAGGCAAACTTTTAAATTTTGTCTAGTTTTCAAAAGGTTTCTAGTCGATTTGGATGTATTGAGAAGAAGGCTATTAATAAAATATAATGGAATTTCCTATTTCACATCTTTGATGTCTTTTTCATTTATGTTTCAGCTCTTGTATGTTTAATTTGTAAGACATCTTAAATATACTAGTTATAAGGTAACTGTGCTATTACTTGTGAGTTTCTTTCAAGTATGGATTAAATATTGCAAATAGTTCCAAAGGGTTAGGTTTTTGTGCAAGAATTTGATACAGAGGTGTGAGAATGAGAGGGTAGTTTGTAAGGCATTATATCTGGGATTTTTATTTGTGTTCTAATTAATTATTTTCTTTGTGAATGTATGTTTCATTATGACTCTTCGCTCGGGATTAGGCACCGATCAAGTCTTTGACAAGTAGTTCTTATTATCAATCAATTATAAAAAAATATTTTATTTATGTTATTGAGCACATACATGTCTAATTAATTGTTAATGAGAAATACAGTTCATTTTGGTGATTCCTTGAAGAGAGAATCAGTAGGTTATCTTTCCTAAGTCTAGAACTCAAAAAAAGAAGAAGGATGAAAATCCTTATTTCACTGTTGTTTTCTTTTGTCATGCTCATAATCCAGCTTGTTAATCTTTCTATTAAATTGGTTGTGTTCATCTACAAGATGTGCTATCATTAGTTACAGTGAAAGGCAGGAAACAAATCAGTATAATCTTAAGCCCACTGTTGATTTATCAAGAAATAATAATCTAAGAAAGGTATACCAACCTAATATTGTGAAGCTCAAAGTGTAGAAGGATTGTATCCTTGTTAATTAGCCTTTTACCTGTATGAATCAGGAATTGGGAATCTAGGAGTCAAGCTTGATAGTTGTATTGTGATTCTACAAGAAAAAGCGCTAACACATCTATCATTGTATGAGGTTTCTTATCTCTCAATAAGTAAGCCATATTTCAATCAAGTTCATTACAATATGTGGTAAGACACACATTTTCATCCAACCTTAACACTTGGAACAATTTATACATAGCCTTTTGAAATATAATGTTGAAATCAGCTATGACCTCACTTGGAAACTTGTTTAAATTTTTGATATCTTGTCACCATTTTTTTCTTTAAAATGCTTCAAAAACTCATCCCATGTTAAAATATTGTTATCAAGCAAACCCCGGTACCATTATCTGGCATCCTCATTTAAAGAATGTACAAATAAATTCATGACTACATCTTCATGCTCTATCTCATAATCATTCATTTTGTCAGTGAATACTTTCAAACGTTCCTACCTGTTATTGTATTGTTATCACTAAACTTGGGGATCTTGTCTCTAACTTCAGTGGGGATAATATTTGGTCGGCTTGGAATACCATCAAAAAATAGTTGCCTATATCTCTTTAAATGGATAGGTATCCTTTGAAAACCACCACCGAGCTTCTGACTACTTCCATTAGTACTTAAATTTTGGTGACTAACACCGCTTCCAATTCCATCTCCACTTAAATGTGTTGCAGAACCTTGGATTTTACACAATCCTTGGAGATTTGTACTGGTATTTATTATCTGAATTTTGGGACCAAATCTAAATTTTTCTTGAGAAGTTGTAGTGCTATTACTAGCTAGATTAGTGTCTATAGAAGAGTTTAAGAAAGCAATCTTCCTTTTCATTTCTATAGCAGCAATTTCCAATTCATCTTTCTCTAACTCCTTAGCAATATCTTCCTTTTCCTTTCTATCTCTTTCAATTTCTATATGAAGAAAATAAATATTCTAAGATGCTTCATCTCTATCCTTGCAATCACTAATGTATTCTAGTAACCTTTTGTTTTCCTTTATCTAAAACAATTTTAGTCACATTGGTCACTAGGGGGTTTTGTAGAGAAACACGAGCCTTAGAAGGTTTCACATTCTCCCAACTAAGGATCTATTTTAGCACAAGACCCTCTCCTTCAACATGATCCATTTTTAACATATGTTCCCTCTCTTGGCATTCTTCCCTCAAGGCACCTATATCACCTGAAACTTCCTTATTCAATCCCTTATATCCTTGATTTACCATTTTGAGTTGACCAATTATTTTTTTCAAATATTCCCTCTCAGTAAGGGCATTTATAATATTATCTTCTTTTTCATTTTCTATTCTTTGTATGAGAACCATTTGTTCCTTCAATTCTATTTTTAGAACATTAATATCTTCAAAAAGTTCTTCTGGGTTAGGTAGGGTAATCTTAGAACCTGCGGGATCATCTAAATTGATCAAATTTATATACCCTTGGTTATTAGATCTTACATAAGGGATATCCATTAAAATTGAGGAAGAATTACCCCCGCTTGAAACACTCCTAGGTTTAGAATCCCTAACTTTATCCTATCTCTCATTTTCCATCTTATATTGGACCTAGGTTACCCCTTTCTGCTGAGGTACATCTTTTTGTATAGGGGTGTCAAATAAATTGTCAAAATACCCTAGACTATCTAAATCAGAGCTCATGGAAGAAATAGAAATTTTCTCTGGGACAGTGCTTAAAGGATAGCTTGGACCCGAGGATCTAGGTCTCCATGAAGAAGTATTAGTAGACTCTCCCTTTTGGACCAATTTCTTCAGGGAGATTTTGGGAGTTCACTTTATAACATTACTTTAGGGTGTTCCTTCATTTATTCCCTGGTGTTTCTCATCTTTACTCAAAATAAAAACCTCACAAAATTTAAATTGCGAATGATTTTAACAAAACACTGGAAAACCAAAACTCGGAGCCGCTACCCAAACTACTTTGGGAAAATATGTGAGATTTTAGTATGAAAACATTCAAAACAAAAATAATGAGAGGGAAATATGTAACTATGATTTTAAACAAGGTATCAAATATTTTAAAAGTAATAATTGAGAGGTTTGAGGTAAGCTTTAAGTGCAAACTTTCCTCCCATTCACTAGTGGAGATACCATTTTCTATTGGTTATATTTTCTTACTAATTCATAATCACTTTTAATAACAAGTATGATCTATTATATTTCCCAGACAATGACCAAGAAATAAAAATGACAATAGTAACAAGTTTTTCCTACCTTCTTCACTTTGAGCTCCATAGACTTAGGTCGGTTTAACCAAGCAGACAGTGGATTTTACAAAACACTTTTTCTGTAATTTATTGGTTTAATAAAAACAAAACACATCAAATTAGTAAAGTATTGATTGAATTATGATAGCCACAAACTTCATTCAGATAAAATACCAGTGCCTTATCCTAGGGCTTGGAGTCACCTCAAACATACAAAATCCCCAACAACAACACTCACTTAAAGTACACTCATAGGATTCTTACAGAAAATGAATATGCCTTACATATTATTCCACATTTACACTATAGATGTAAATCATCAAGTTTGTAAGAAACTTGAAATCTTACTGAAACTATTCTAAGGGAATTAATTATCTCCTTGAAATAAACCCTAAAACAATCTCACAATCTTCCTTACAAATAGATAAGTTGAAAAGTTCTTAACAATTCAATTTAAATAAAATTTGAAATTAAAAAAAAAAAAGAAAATCATATTTAGAACTTGAAATATGCCTATGCATTTGTATTTGTATTGATATGAAGTATTCAATACATTTGAAATAAGCTTCAAAACATCTATTCAAAATATTGATCTAATACTAGAGTTACAATCTTATCAATTCAAAAAATGGCTATCTCTCTATATCACTCAAAGTAGTCCTGGAATCCTTTTATATGATAAGGATACAACAAGCTTTAGACTAATTTAAAGGAATTTGATCTTTTAACAATAACCTTCACAAGATAACAAAAAGACAAAAATATGCAATGATTAAACAATCATGAGAAAAATAGGGTTTTGCAACAACAAGAGGTTTAAGTTTTCTTTAACATGGAATCCCACCTATTCATCTCTTTGTCAGTTGGCCAGTCAAATTCTTTCTCTTGTTCCAACTTTGCAACATCATCTATCCACCTGACATCTACAACTTCTTTGGCATCGACAATAAACTTAACCAAATCAACTTCAAACTTGATCAAAACATCCATAAAACCATTGAAGTAATTAGTATCAATATGTTTGTCCATCTGTTCATCTATATCATCATTTTTCCAAATGGAATCAGATTTTCCCTCCCAAAAAGAACAGTCCTTTAGTTCACTGTCATTATCATAAATTGATGGGATCAATGCATTGTATCCCTTCCAAAATAAATTACTTTTTTTTAATCAAAACATCCTTCCCACTAAATAAATCATAAGAGGTATTGACTTCCTCTACCATTTGGTTAGTCTTAGTAATATTTAATGGGAAGTCATCACTATACAATATAGCAGTGCTCAATTTGTCCATTAATCTGATCCTGCCTAACCATAAATTGAACATATGGCAAAGGAATGCCACAACATCAGAGGCCATAATGCTTGCATCATTCAATGAAGTGTGCAATTCATGCACTATTGATAATTTCCCCTTCAACACATTAAATCTACACTTCAAGAATTCCAAAACAACAACGACGACCTTAGAATTTTGTTCCTCTTCTACTTTCCCTATTTTTTTGTCCATAAGTATTGAATCACCATGGGTGTCTGTAGATGCATCAACTTTATCTATTGTCATCACTTGAGGGGGCTCATTTGCATGTTTTTTTTTGAGTTCTTCTATCTTCTCTTCCAAAGTGTTGTTCTTGATAATTACTTCTTTATATTTATTGGCCAAGGCAATCATCTGGTTGAAGGTTTTCTCATATCTCTTAGACAGATCCTCTATCTTTGCCAAATTCTTAAATGGAACTCAAGTCATCAAATGAGAAATTTATGTATCCCAAGTGTTCTTCAAATTCCAGATCATTCTATAAGCCTTTCTTTCCTATATGATGGTCAAAACATGTTGTTTTTGTGTAAGAGGAGCCAAGGACCAAATAGCTAAGGTCTTTGATTTAGGATCAAAGTCTGGTTCTCTCAGCACATCATAAATCTCAAACCTATATTTTAACATGGTGTTGTATTTCTTCCTGATCTGATCAATGATGAAGGTGGATTGTATGTCCCAATCAAGCATTAATAACATTTGACTATTCTTGACCAATTCTCTTGCCTTCTCAACAATGATGAATTCACTGTCAGGATCATATTCTTGAAATTTTTTTACAATCTCTTCATTCCTTTTCTCACAACCCTCCTTTGAAACTATGCTCTGTTTCAAATCACTTTGTTTCATTTTGATCAAGAAACTTTTGAATTCATTGGATTTGATAAAATCATCATCCTTCATGAATTTATTGGACATCATAACCCTATCATCGAGCCTTGTGGAAAGTGTCATTTCATTTTCACCTTTCTCTTTATCTTGTCCGACTTCCCTCAATTATGCTCTAATCTTTCTAAAATATGTGCCCTATTCTATAAACATCTCTTACTAGATCTCTTTTCATGATTTTAATTGTTTCTTAAGTCTTTTTCCTTTTTGGTGGTGATTATTTGGTGGATAATACCTCATCACCACTCTCTACATCTTCTTCCAATTCCTCTAAAGATCTCTTTCCATTCAAGACATGTGTACCCTAAGAGTCTTATTATTGGGCACCCTCACTGTGAAACCATGGTACTTGTTCCATTAGAGTCTCATATAGACTAAGCGTCTTCTCAATTCTTTCAAAATATGGGGTATCAGGGAAAAAACCATAGAAATTAGGATCTGACTCTTTCCATTTAGCCTCTTCTCTCATTAGATATTTCCACTTTCTTCTCCTTTCTTGGACTACACTCTTCTCTAGCAAGTTTCTGACCACATCCTCATCATCCATAGGCTCATGATCTCTTATTGTAACCTAGGGAGTCATGGTTTTTAATGATGTTTTAAGAAAACCCTCTGAATCACAAAATCTAGAAACAATGTGAACCAATATATATTGCTTCAAAAAACTATTGACCTCATCAAAGGCCTTCTTACCGATTGATAATTCAAACACTTCCAACATTCTAGGGACAAATTTATCTTTCTTGTGTCCCTCTTGATACTCCTTACTAGATACTCCTTATCAACTAGAGTTAATTGCCAAATGAATTCCATGAAAGTAATCCTGATAGGAAAAAAATTTGGTAGAACATGTGGGGGCTAAGAAAATCTAGACTCTTATGATGGTAAAATTTTCAAAGAAAAAGAAATCTCCCCGATTGTGAGTAATTGGCCATTTTGGGACAAAATGCCATTATCTCTAAATCTTCCTCACATCAATTGATAACCTCTGCCTGTCAACCCCTAACATATCTAAAATTGGAGTGACAATCCAATTCTCAAAGAAAATAAAAGAGGACTGAGAAGATTTACTATCCCAAACTTGAGTCCACCTCTACAAAGGCACCTCTACTTTGAAATCTTCTTTAAAAAACTCTAACTCCTTATCCATAATTTTTCATTGTAGAACAGAATTAAAAACATCAAAATTGAATAATACTTGAATGTAGGAACATGAGCACCACCTTGAATCTCCACTAGGTAATTGTGTATGCAATCCACTACGTAACCCACATAATCATAATCTATATTCACCTCTAGATGTTGGATATCCATTACCATCATTAGTAAATATATTGTTACTATTGTATCTCCATCAAATCCCTAAACCCTTCTCAACCCATAGATGGTACATTGCATGTAGTAATGGAGAAAAGAGATATCAAATGGTGGTTTCAAATTGTCAGGAATATTAACCAACCTCCCATCTACCCTAGGTATCTATCTAGAGCATTTCATGTCGCTTGACTAGTTTCTCATGCCTCTCCTAGTCACTTTTTATCTATTCCAAATCAATTTCTGTACATATGGTACCATAAATATTAAAGGCCTCTACAAAACTACATCTTTCTATGGAAACTAGGGCAGTTTTGTTCATTCTAAAAATCACCCTAGACACAAAGCAATACTGTCTTTCCAACTCCTTAATCAAATCAACATTAACAAATACACCAGGCACAATTAACTTTAACATATTCATATTTCATTGGTTACTCATTAGAACTAGCTTAATCCTATTATTCCAAAATTAATGGAACAGAGAATTACCCAAAGGATTGAGAGTGACTCGATTTATGCAATAGCACCATGAGTTCCTCCATTCCATCTAATTAGTACTTGTTGCACTAGAAGTTCCTAGTAATAGGTCTGCAAATTCAAACACAACCTTCTTCACCACCACCTCTTTTTTACCTAAATCCTTAGAACCTCCACTCAACATCGCCTTGCTCATCTTGAAACCTACAGAAGAATACCTTTGCTAAGTTGGGGAATAGTTGCAAATCAAGCTCAGAGCACAATCTCTAAAACAACATCCAAAATCCCTTGGAAACTGAAATCAACTACACCAAATCTGAGCCCATTCATGTAATTTATCGTGACTTGACCATTATCAATTCACCATTACTTCTCACGTATGCATGAATGGCATTCAGTGACTGCAACTAGTTAGCATTTATTCCTTCTTTGAGTGCTAGTGCAAAAACCAAATGTATGGATTTCCTATCTGATTATCATTAAAATTTTACAATACCTGGGATAAAGAGTCCATATTTTATAATGTGATTTCTCAATACTCAATCTTTCATTCACTTTTTACGTCCAGCAAGTCAAAAAAATACCACTTGGACACATGGAAACTTATCACAAGCTTGCAACACAATCGAAGAACTTCTTACTTCCCTCACAAGCTAGTGACAATGCTACCAAATTCTTTTTACTCGTGATCTTTCCTCTCTCTTTTTCAAATATTTCATCATGCTATGAAGTATTAAGATTTATTGATCTTTATCTATCTCTTCAGTCACAGCCTTGCCAGAGCATATGGAATATTCTTTCTTCATTAATGAGCATGCAACTAGTGTTGATCCTTATTTAAATAGATCTCCATTGCAAGCTCGCAAGTTAATACTTAAATTGATTTAAATCCTTGTGAGCATGCAATAACCACAAGCTGAATACATTATAAACAATCACCTACTCGTAACCTAAAATGCTATACATCAACTAGATCGGCGAGTAAGCGATAAGACTAACTAAGTGTCCAGACTAACTATGTCGCATACTCGTGGGTAAAAAGAAATTAACTGCCAACCACTCGCGACCCTGTGACTGCATAACAATTTCTTTGATCAGATGCTTGCAAGGTAAAAGAACTTAACAAAAGAGAGCTTGTGACCTAGCAGTAGCAGTTAAAACATTACAGTGCTCGCAATCTCGCGACATGAAATTACTCAACAAAAGTTGACTCGCAACCCTGCGATGAAACTTGATTTTGACATTTCTCACAATCTCACAACCTTGAAAGCTAACATGAATTAACATTTTTGACCTTGGTACAAAGACTTAAAAATACAAGACAATACCTCAGATTTTGAAAAATGAAGCCCTCAACGGCTAGAATATTTTAGATTTGAAGACTTTGAGTGGGAAAACAACACCTTAGCCTTCATTTTTTGAAAATTGCAGAAATAGTGCTAACAAACCACAAGATAAATCAATCTCCATGGATACACTTATTGGTTGTGACCTCTTGAGATTACATTCTTCAACCATGGGATGAAATTTGATAGAGATGTCTTCATTTTTTACACAAATAAAATCATCACTGAAAGTACCATGCTCTTTACTCATACCTTCCTCAGGCTTCATTATCAAACCACCATATTCTTCAATAGTATTTTTAGCATAAGAAGAAAGAATCTAAACTTAGAGATTTTTGAATCTGCATGACATCATTTTTCATAAAAGGATTTTCCGAAAAGGAAAGGACATATTACCTCTTTTTCTCCACTTTTTGGGTCAAGAAAACTGAACAAAAAAATATTTAGGTTGCATTATGTAAAAATTTGATCGACTGGTTTCTTTCATACCTTCTAGATTTCCAATTTTTTCTTCAACATCATTGGGTATCCATCGAGCATCATTAAAAATCAAAACTTCCATTTATGGACTATAATGTAAAGATTCTATTGTAGGCTTTTCAAAAATATTATCTTCTTGATTATTTTTTATCAATATCAAAATTAAATGTCTCCATTTTGGGAGGAAATGAAGACATATATGTAGAAGCATTCATACCTTTATTTGTATTTCTCAGGCTGCAAATAAGTGTATGAATTCCAACTTCAGTGATGTTACCATTTTCATCTTTGATTCCATAATGAAACTCATCACCTAAACCCTTTAAGGACCAATCAAGAATAAATATCCTCTTATTCTCATTTGATGATGCTTCCCTTCAAGTGAGATGAGTGGTTGTTCAATCTGATCTATTTTCATGCATGTCAAAGGAGGCTCATGCTTTAAACTTCCATTTTGATGTAGATTCCATGGCACTGTTTCCAACATAATATCTTGTTCATCCATGATGCTAAGATTATAAGAAAGATGAGGATATGAAGGAACACAATACTCATCATCTCCAAGATCCTCTTTAATTTCTTTCAAATTTTCTACTATTACTTGCAACTGACGAGTTTATTTCTTAGGATCTTTGAGAATATAATACCTATGATACATTCTCTTTAACAACAATACAGATTTTTGTTCTAAGGTACCATTAGATATATGAAACAAGAAAAGAACAAGTCTCTTTGTATCCCCAGCGGAGTCACCAAAAACTGTAAGTGAATAGTTTTGTCCTTCAAGAAATAACCTTTAAAATGACTCCTTAATGCCCAGAATGAAAGACAAAATGAACTAACAGTTTGAGTCAGGAAAAGTGACTTTCTAGACTGCCTCTCTTCTTGTTTTGGAAGACACATCTACCTTCATACGATTGAAAACAATTAAAGTAAAACTAGGTATGCTTTTGGCCTGAAATCATAAAAGGCTTAGTAACATCTTCTCATAGCTATGACACAGATGTGAACAACAGATTTATGGACAAAGGAAAATAGGAAAATGACACAAAGTCCATTTCCTAAATACTTCCAATGAATGATTTAAGGAGAAGATTTAAAAATCAAAACAATTTAGAGTACAAAGTCTCTGTAATAATTGTATGCATAATCAAAAATATATTCAAGGAAAACATTTGAGAATAACTACATCAGTTCAAAGAAAAATCTGCAGCCAAGAGACACATATATAAACACAAATTTTTAAAATGCATTCCCTCTTTATCTCTAATCTATAAGAAATGGTGCATAATTAACCTATACAATCAAATTAGAAAATGAAAATATGTTCTTGCCCTTTACAATGATAAAATTCCTCACTTCTCCCTCCTTTTTAAAAAGCTTTTACAATAATTTTTTTTTTGGGTACATTTTAGTTTTGCGTAACTGATTCTTGAAGAACATCCTTGATTACAAAATTTCCTTCTTTTTTCCTTTCCCTTTCTCACCTATTTAATGTTTAATTCACCAATTTTATAAACAAGATCAAAGGTACCTATCAAAACAATGTGGATTCCTCTATCTTAGTGATCTAGTGATATGAGTATGCTCTATTACTACCTGATATAACTTTCAGATTCTGAGGAAGACAAAACATATCCTTAGATAACTTGTCAAGATTCCTCTCTATTTTAGCCTTTCTTTATTTTCTAGATAAAAATATAATATCTCTAACAGATTGAAATACATACAATATTATTTGCAAATGAAACTCTTTGCCCTTTTTCTCTTTTATCTTGTTATGTTCCTTATTCTCCACTGCATGGGATTCAACTTCTTATTGAATTCTCTTACAAAGAAGATCACCGGGTTGATGGAAGGAGCTAAGAAATAATGTTTGGTGCCCAACTATAGATATTTTGAGTGGATTTGATGTTTTTTGTACTTGGTTAAGAGAAATATATGAGGAGACCGGTCCCAAAGGGTCACATTCTTTCCACCATCTTCATATCATCACCCACTATATGCATTTAAGACATTCAATGTTTAAATAAGAATTACTAGAAATTTTTTTGAATGCTAAAGAATTTTGGTGAAAATATGAATTCCATCATAGGAGATCACTACATGTACACAGTTTCTTATGGTTACATGGAGAACCAAATATGGATAGTATAGATTGGTCTAATGAACAACAAATAAAGATGGCTAAAAGATATTTCCATTCCATAATCTATGTGTGGAATCCAAGAGTAGATATTCATCAACAAAACATACATGTATAATCAAAATGTACTTAATATATTTATGTTAATTTATATCAATCAATATACCTACTAAAAGGTAATTAATACATTCATGTTTTATATCATAGACATTTCAGAGTTCATCCATGTCTTAAAAATACAAAACAACTTGTTGGAATGGATATTGATCAAGATTATGAAGGAAAATTGAACACCATGAAAAGAAGTAAAATGTTTAAAGATGGTGCATGCTTAAGGAAGAAAAAGGGAATAATGGATTGCATGTATTTTCTTTATGAATACAAATTTAATTTCTAAGTTGAAGATGTTGTTAGAAGAAAATTCTAAATAAAATTCAGTCATATTGAATCATAGGGGTACAATTCTCCTTGGGATTTAAATTTGAATGGATCAAAATTATATGAGGATATTGAAAAACGGTGAAAAAAAATTGAGGCAATAAGAAATGATGACAGCTTCAATTCTCACAACCATACATACTTCAATTTCGGAGAGCTAATATAGATTGGAAACCAACTTTGTCAAAGTATGTAGTGATAAATTATATTTCCAAATATGTTGTAAAAGAATAGAAGAGATAAAAAGATACCATGAAATGCTCATGCATCTTGCAAAAATAGAGAATCCTGATGATCTAGGAACAAAGGGATATATGAAGTTTATAACCAAAACTATTATAAAAAGAGATATTGGAGCTCAAAAAATGACCCACATGCTATTAGAGCTTCCATTGGTTGAGAGTAGAATATTTGTTAATCTAAATGTTTCATGTGAAGTATTCAAACCTATAGTTGTACATAATGATAATAGAAATGAAGAATAAACAAAATGAATAATTGATTGATATAGAAAAAGGCCATTGTATATTGAAGTTATCACACTCATAGATGCAGCTAGATCATGGATATATAATCCTATATGAAGAAGAGATAACAAATGGGATCCTAGGGAAAAATAAACCATTGTAAGGGTGTTTCCAAGGTTCTTATCCTTCCATTCACACAAATTAGAAAAAATTATTGATTTCTGTTCCTTTGAACTGTTGCTTTACAAACCATTTCATAACATAGAGAGAGATATTGGAGATATCAATGAATCCATAAAATTAAATTGGGATTCATTCAATTGTAACCTTTGGCACATTGAACGAACAATAATTGCAGAAAATGATGAAAATATCAGTGACTCGAAAAGTGAAAAAAAAGAAATAAGTTACAAAAAAATTACTACAAATCATGGATGGGAAATAATATCTAGAATACATCATGGTTATATAATGCGGGTTTTACAAATAGATATGTTGGGAAGAAGGGATATTGATAGGAAAATAGTTTGGTCTAATGAATATCAAGGTGATGAGTACACAACTCAATCAATCAATTTTTTCATTATGATGCAAGATAATGGATTCCTTAAAAATGATGATATACCAAAAGATATTTGTAACACCCCAAAATTGGCACCTAATAAACTAATCAATTTTGGTGCATTTTCTTATCTTCGAAGTCCTATTGTATTAGGCAAATTCTTCTCCTAATTGACTTTAATTGACTGAGTTTCAAATGCAG
>MU225485.1:2148713-2185870 GCA_018584345.1 Thuja plicata
GTTCAATTCTAGCTTAAAAGCATTTCTTTTATATCTTAATCATGTCTCAATTCACAGAATAGCAGCACTTTTGCTCATATAGATGCATATTTTCTCACAATTGATGGCTATTTCTCACACACTCACAATATGAAATCCTCCGTATTAGAGATGTTCAGGTTGTTGGCTCTCGTTCTGAGGGTACACTATAGCAATCACACTTAATTAGGAGGCAACAGGTCATCTCAATCACTTTGTAGAGCAAACAATTCATGTTTGTCTTTGCAAATCTACTGATCGAATAAGGACTATGTTAGGTTTTTTGTTGAATTGAGAGGTCACATTCGACATAAGACAATATCAAATTTGTCAGTTTGAGTGACAAAAAAAGGCATTGAACATAATTATGTCACACTATGACATGAATGAAAATGGGTTGCCATTGTATATGATAATTCAAGAAATAACAGGAATGGGAAAGTCATGTCTCATTCGTGCAATCAATGAACATCTTCATAATAATGCAATGCCCAATAAATCTCCCCTTCTATTACTTGCACCAATAGGAGTTGCAACATTCAACATATGAGCGTCTACAATTCATTCCAAGTTATGAATTCCAATAAAATATTTTATCAACTTGAAGGAATGAGACTCACAAGTTTTCAAGAAGAAATGTCACACGTAAAATATATATTGATTGATGAAATGTTATTCATTAGAGATAAACTGCTAGAGAACATAGATTCTCGACTTTGTCAAGATTTCCCACAAAATGAAAATATATAATTTGGAGGTATATGTGCAATTGCAATGAATTACAATAAAGATTTTATATTATAATAAATGAGATTTATATGTAAGAATTATCTTTATTTTCATTATATATAATGTTGAAAATTATGTTTATATAACTACCAGGAATTTGTATGATTTTAGTTGGAGACCTAGGTCAGTTGCCTCCTATTAGAGACATGCCAATATATGAAAGAAATAGTCAAGAAAAGGTATTGTGGAAAGACTTAGAAACTATGGTTACCTTAGATAAAGTATTTAGACAAGATGGAAAAGATATTCAACAAAATAAATTCCCTCGACTATTGACAAACTTGAGAGAAGAAGAGCCTATAATTAATGATTGGAAATTACTAATGTCAAGAAAAAAATTTAACATCTCTATGAAAATCAATGAAGAATTTGACAAAATGTTCATTTTCTCTCCACAAATGATAATATTCAAAACCATAACAAGAACAAAATACATTCTCTTAAAGAACTTGTTTCACGCAGTATTGCAACACAAGTTGGAACTACTAATTTATCTGAGGGAAGTTATCATTATGAGATTGACATGGAATTATTTTTCAATAATAATGTAAGAGTATTGTTGACTTCAAATCTATGGATAGAGTCTTGTAAATGGTGCTTTAGGATATATTAGAAATATTGTCTACAAACTTGGAAGTATGCCACCAAAACTACCAGCATATGTAATGGTTAAGTTTGATAGTTACTTTGGACTACCATTTGATGATGAAAATCCAAAAATATTTTGTATTAGTGAAAGAAAAAGAGGATCTATAGTTCAAATACCATTAAGATTGGCTTGGGCCTTGACAATACACAAATCACCAGGTTTGACACTTGCAAAAGCCACTATTGATATAGGACCAATTGAGAGAACATGAATGACATATGTTTTCATATCTCATGTAAAGTATTTAGAAGGAATAAGAATAATGACACCCTTCACATATGATCATTATGAAAAAATTAAGAAGGGAAAATAACTTGCAACATGAAAAGATGAAGAAAATAAATTATAAGATTTTGAAATAAGCTAATGTACTATTTTTTCACAAATAAAAGAATATCATGCCATCAGTTTCAAAATTTTCTACCTTATTTGATAATAAAGGAAACTCCTTTTACTTTGTAAAATCTAATTTTTATCTCTGTAAGTTATTTTTGTTGTCATTATTTTTATCAAAGTCACATTTCATGAAGAAAATAGTCGATGAATGGAGAAAGTCTTATATAGGACTAGTTGGTAATACACACCGAGGTAGTCTGTAAAGATATAAAGCATTATGCAATCAGTAAAGAAAAGAATTGAGAACTAAGTATACCAATCATATTTTGTTACCAAGTAGATATACTACACTGAGTTTCTTTTTACTGAGCACTAAGAGATCATACAACCGAGTCAGAAGGAATATGTAACCAAGTCAGATAGACAATTCAAAAAGTGATAAGGATGCATTTAATGCATTGTTACTGCATTAATTACATTGCTACAAGTATTAATAAAAGTTGGTTACATGATCAACGACTGAGATAATTCAGGATGTAGATCTAAGGCATAGATCAAGTGATTAATGGGAGTGTTTTATTTCCAAGAAAAACACCAAGTACCGAGGTAAAAGTGACACGGTCACTAAGCGATAAAGAAGATTGAATGGTTCAGGATAATCAAATCCCAACTAACTCATAGGATTAAGAGGTTAAAAATTCATATTTATAAAGGATGAATTCATGAGTTATGTGTAGGATTTGAGAAATACAAATCCACATAACCCAAAGAACACCTACATGCAAATACGTATTACAACAAAGAAGCTAAAATAAGGAAAATGCAGAACTCAGAAGTACTAAAAAATGTGAGAGAAAAATTATATTTCAAGTTATGAAACAATATTTACAAGTTCAATCTTAAAAAGGTGAACAAAAACCTAAAGGAAATAAAAGCTAGGTTGCGCATTAATAATTAGTATAAATATTAACTATAATGTACCTAAGAGGCAACTTAAGAAATAAGAGTAATAAAACAACTTAATTAATTAAACCAATGTGATTTAATTAATAAGCATAAAGGATGATTACTCTAACACCCCCCCTTAAGCTAAGCTCAGGGGGTAAGCTAACCTAGCATAGCTATGAAAGAAATAAATGGGTCCTTACAACAAGGCCTGAACAAGTACCCAATACAAGGAAATATCTATAAATTGGTGACAAAGGAGAAAACCCAGTGGGAAAAACCCCTCTCCAAAAAGAGATAGAACAAACATGCTAAAAAAACATGAAGGAAGGAAGGCCTCCAAAAGACCTCCCAAGGACAACTTCTATCACCCCAAGAATAGAACCTAACTGAAGATAGTATAGAGATTCAAAAGGTTTAGTGAATATGTCAACAACCTGTCCGTCAGTGGGAATGTACTCTAGAATGGGAGCACCATCCGGAATCAACTGGCAGATGAAATGCATATGAAGCTCAATGTGTTAACTACACTGATGGTCCACCGGGTTGTGGGAAATGTAAATAGCACTATGATTATCGTACCATAGCATAGTGGGATTATCAGGAAGAAAACCAAACTCAGTCATCAATTGTCGAAGCCATAAAATCTCCTGACTAGCATGCACTGTAGATCTATACTTAGCCTCTATAGATGAAAGTGCATGAGTATTCTGCTTCTTTCACGATGATGTGATAGGACCAAATCCAAGACAAAAAACAAAGCTAGAAGTAGATTTGTGATCCTCAACATCACTAGCCCAATCTAAGTCAGTGAAGCCAACAATGTGAGGATCCCCTGATGTGTAGTGAATGCCATGCCAAATAGTGCCCTAAATGTATCTCAAAATACACTTGGAAGCTTGTCAATGACTCTCATGATGCTCATGTGAAAACTGAGAGACAAGACCAACTGCAAAGGAAAGATTAGGATGAGTGTGTGTCAGATTCAAAAAATTGCCAACCAACTTCCGTTACAATGTAGGATCCACTGAAGGCAAAGTGCAAGAGGTAGACAAGGTAACACCTGACTGAAAAGGTGTGGGAGTAGGCTTGAAAGAAATCATATTAAAGTGCCAAAGCATGTAAAGAGCATAATTTTTCTTGTAAATAAAGATCCTAGCAGAGGATTGAACAATCTGAAGACCAAGAAAGTAGTGTAACAGACCAAAATTAGTCATCTCAAACTGTTCCATCAATGCGTGGTGAACATCCAGAATCATAGAAGATGAGCTACCTATGATGAGAAGATCATCAATATATAGTTGAAGGATCAAAACCTCATCCTAAAGATGCTGAATGTAGATTGTAGGATCAAAATGACAGCGTGTGAATCCTGTGGAAAGAAAAAAAATTCAATCTTCTCATACCAAGCCTGAGGGGCCTGTTTGAGACCATACAAAGAATGCCAAAATCTACAAACCAAATAGGAATCTTTCACAAATCCCTAAGGCTGCTCCATGCCAATATCCTTAGTAAGATCATCATGCAATAATGCACTTTTCACATCCATCTAAAAAATGGGCCATCCCTGAGAAGCTGTGAGAGATAAGACAAGGCGAATAGAATTCATCTTAGTGAAAGGGGAAAATGTCTTAGTGTAATCAATACCCTCAACCTGGGAAAAACCCTTCACAACAATATGTGCCTTGTACTTATTAGTGGAACCATCAACAACAAACTTAGTACGATATAACCACTTGCATCGCACTAACTTTCTTCCCTTAGGAAGAGAACAAAGATCCCATGTATGATTCTTCATCAAAGAAGAATACTCCTCCTCCATAGCACTGTCCCACTCAGAATGTCCTATCACAGCTGAAAAATTCTAAGGATCACCACAAATAGCATGAATCAGAAGGCTAGAACCTGAAATATGAGACCGAGTGTGACGGGAAGATGAAGGGTCACCTGCTAGAGATCTTGCAGCCTCAATAGTAACACGGGCCCATCTAGGCATCAGTGGAGGATCCTATGGTGGAAGTAAATGGGGATCACCAAGATCATCATCCTAAAAATAATCTAGAAGAGATGAGGGAGTAGTGGTAAGTGAAGTAGACTCTGGAGTTAGGGTATCTACTACATGAAGGTGCTCATCAAACTGGACATCCCATCAAAATAGGACCTCTCTAGAATCAAGATCAATCAAACTGTGTACCTTGACATCCTTGTAGTAGGCAACAAAAATGAGGTGTCGGTTCTTCCACTCCATTTCTCTCATCTGAGAATCAAGTATAAATGCCCATGCTTCACTATCAAAGACTTAGAATGAAGATACATCAGGCTTGACATGAGACCAAGCCTCCTCAAGAGTCATATGTCAAACTTCCTTGTGGGGCATCCGATTCTGAATATAGTTGGCATAATTGACTACCTCTGCTCAGAAAGACGAATCCATGGACTTGGACTAAATAATACAATTTTCCATCTCCCGAAGTGTTCTTTTCTTTCTCATTGCCACACCATTCTATTGAGGGGTGTAGGGAACTAAAAACTAATGCTATAGACCATGTTCAGAGAAAAAATCCCTGAAATCTTGAT
This sequence comes from Thuja plicata, assembly GCA_018584345.1. Classification (NCBI taxonomy): domain Eukaryota; kingdom Viridiplantae; phylum Streptophyta; class Pinopsida; order Cupressales; family Cupressaceae; genus Thuja; species Thuja plicata. The sequence goes on from MU225485.1 coordinate 2,154,028, forward strand.
TCACATAGTCCCGCCAATTATATGTGTGTATCTGCCAAATCGGAAGACTAGATTGCTTCTCCACTAATGTCTTAAAGATTTGAAATGAATGAAAGACATCAGATATATAGTTAGGAAAATACACCCATGTGTACTTGGAGAATTCATCAATGAAAGAAAGCACATATCTGGCACCAGAAAAAGGAGTAGGAAATGACATGAGGTCACTATGAATCAACTCTAGTGGTGCCAAAGAATGAGTAGCTCGTCCTTGATGAAAAGGATCCCTATGTTGTTTACCAAGAACACAACCCTGACAAACACCATAAGTGCAAGAAATATGAGGAAGCCCAAGAACAAGTGCTTGTGTTCTCATCTACTGAAGATATCTTTAATTGACATGGCCCATACGTTCATGCCAAAGCTTGCTCACTGAATCTGCATGTGCTATAAGAGAAGAACTTGTACCATTAGAAGGCTCAAATCCATTAAATCTATCTAAGCAGGATGTAGGGTCAACACTACCAGTAGCCAAAATTGAATCAAAATCATGGAGGTCCTGAATAACCATATCATTGTGGTGAGAATTCAACTATCTTACCAGAGCTAGAGTGGAAAATCTGATAGATGGACAATAGGTTCATTGAGATGTAAGGGACCAAAAGAACATCTTGAAGAGAACCCACAATTAAAGTTACAGAACCATAACCCAAAAATGAAACATGTGATGAGTTCCTAACAACAATGTGTGAAGTAGCACAAGGAGCAAGTGAGGTGACCAACTCCTGAGTGTAAGTCATGTGGTGAGAAGCACCAGAATCTAAAATCTAGGTGGTCCCAAAAGTCGGTGCTTGTGTAGTAAGAGCATGACCTTTCCTTGCTGGGGAGGATGTGGACTGAGGAGAAGAAATGTGATGCTCCTACATGGCTTCCTCTAAATCCTCCAAACATTTCCAACACCTAGAAATAGGATGTCCATCCTTGCCACAAAAACTACAGGTTTCACCTATTTTCTTCTAGTGTTGGAGGAAGACTCAGTAGAATTTGAAGAAGATTTACCCTTTGAAGGGTGAGATGGAGGTTTTGAATCAGATTTCTATGTAGGTTTGGAGGAAGACTCGCTCCTTGCTAAATATTTCTTCATTTTGGATTTCTATTTTGGTTTCCCCTATAAATATTGAGCTACCAATGCTTGGCTCAGGGAGCCAGAAGCATCCATATGTTGGATATTTTTATGTTCCTGTGTCAACCAATCACAGAAGGTCTCAAAGGAGGGCATGGTGTTCCTAGCACCCAAAGCATCCATAGTGGAGTACAAAGTAGAAGAAAAGATTTGATACTATCCTCATAGCTTTGAGAGTATCAAAAAGATACACTCATCATCTGTCTTGTTTTTCCCATATCCCTGTAAAACTGAATGCGGAGACTTGAACTTCATCAAGAAGTCCTCAATAGTGGGAAAACCATCAGGAGTGAAAGAGGTCAACTCTGCATTAATTCATATTTCCCTAAACTCATTTACTTTTCCAAACAAATATGCAAACGTGCCCAAAATGGCCTAAGGAGTGTTCAAATCCTCTAAGTGAAACATGAGACTGTCAGAGATGTTAATTGTAATTAAGCCCATGGCTTCATCCATTTTTTTCCTATGCTGAAGAATATCAAAAGGACACTATATAACAGGTTGGGTCTCATCAAGACAAGACCATAAGCCATGTGACATCAGCAGCCTGGTCATGTGTGCTTTCTAGGTGTGGTAGTTATGTGGTGTCAGTCGGGAAACTAAAGGGTCCGACATTGAGAGAAAGAATATGAAAGTAGAAGGGTCTTTCTGAAGTAAATTATAAAAAGTAAAATGCACCCCCGACAATGCAGTATATTATCCCCTGTACACCAAAAAATAACTTAGAGAGCACAAAAAATAAGAAGAAAACCTGGATTCCAGATGCAGAGAGAGAGGAAAATGAATCCTCTACTTCAAGACTAAAATTAGGTACTCAAATAGCCAAGTGTGCATACAAAACTAGCATGGTAGTCTCCAGATCGGAAAGAGATTTTTGACGATATCTCATTTTCTGAAAAATGATATCGTATGCTCAAGTTATGGCCAAAAGACTGATAGGAGGTCAGAATGAGCAGCTCACTGGAAAAACACAATGACAAGAAAAAATTTGATGTCCAAATGGCCAGCGCCCATCACTGGAAATTTTTTTATGGCCATTTGATTGTTAGTAGCCCATCGCTGATGTCAACATGACTTCATCACCCAAAAAAAATCTGGCACTGGAAAAAAATTTTGGTCACCAGAAGGTGATGTTACCTGTTGAAAAGGTGACATCAACATGTAGATGGGTGTTGTGCGGCTCTCAGCGGTGGAGGCGGAGCTCTAGCAGCATCGTGGTGCTTCTCTAACGACTGTCGGGCAACGTAGGGGTCACGGTGGCACGCTAGCCATTGGCTGGGCGTGGGTGGCACATGGGAGTGGTGCAGTGATGGGGCGCATTGCCTACGCCAAAAAAGAGCATCTTTTGGCATTTTTTAAATTTTTTTGTCAAAAACTATGTCGTACAGCCTAGGACAGAGAAAAAATGCATAAGAGGCCATTGTAGCCAAAAAGGACAAAATTTATATGAAATTAGAGTTTCTCGTGCCTTCTGAACGCGATGGTGAGGTCTTTTTGCACCCAAAATGCACAAAACAATTCTTCACCTTCAGATTGAAGACAAAACCCTAAAAAAGAAAAGATTTTTGCCTTCGAATCACTACTTCAGAAAACACCATAATAGGTAGCAGTAGTACAACTCTGATACCATGTAGAGTTTGAGAAATACAAATCCACATAACCCAATGAACACCTACATGTAAATACCTGTTACAAGAGAGAAGCTAAAAGAAGGAAAAATAAGAACTCAGAAGTACTCAAAAATGTGAGAGAAAAATTATATTCCAAGTTATGAAACAATAATTACAAGTTTGACCTTAAAAAGGTGAATGAAAACCTAAAGGAAATAAAATCTAGGTTGTGCATTAATAATTAACATCAATATTAATTATAATGCACCTAAGAGACAACTTAAGCAATAAGAGTAATAAAACAACTTAATTAATTAAACCAATGTGATTTAATTAATAAGCATAAAGGATGATTACTCTAGCATTATCATTTTGTTGTTAGAGTTGATGTTAATGAAGGAGTTAATATTGTTATTGAATTATTAAGGGAGAACATCACAGGGCAGAGCAGTACTGAGAAGATTTAGCTACAACAGAGCAGAGCAATGAAGTGTTATAGATATTAGATTAAGGTAACATATATCAGAGCACATAGAGTTTGAATCAACATTTGTATTTGATGCAAAGTATAACAAAATTTTCATAGTTTAAGTACTATTGTATTGTGAAGGTTAAATCTCAACACTGGGTAGATCCTAATAGATCTTGTTATTGTAAATCCTTTAACTGGGTACATCTCTAAGTGTAGAGATTTTGAAATCCTCTAATCAAGTAGACCTAATATGTCTTGTATACTCTTAACTGAGGAAGCTATCAGAAGTAGCAAAACCATTGTAGTTCTAACCGAGCAACATTTCATATTGTAGTTTAGTGAAAGTTGTGGGTGTCATCCCCATCGTAGTTTTGTCCTGTAACCAAGGATTTCAGCATAACCAAAATCACTTTTTAATAATTTTATTTGTTATGGTTTTAATGTTTTAAATTACATACTTTACATTACTTTAATTTCAATGCAATGGAGTCGGTAAATAGAGAACAAAAAGTTTATGGTTAATCAGTTAAGGTGTTAAGTTAAAAGTTTTATAAGTATTGATTCACCCCTCCCCTCTCAGTCCTTACTTTCCATACATTATTCCAACAATTGGTATCTAAGTTGTTACTCTTGAGTTATAGGGTTTGACCACCTGAGAGTTAAAGATCCTAGTCGTGGAAAGTTTTAGGCAGTATAAAAGACTTGATGGTTTTGAATCCAAATTGGAAGGTGCAAGAGAGTTAATCATTAACTTGAAGAAGAAACTTGAGAGATCTCTAAGGGTTAGACTGAGAGTTTATAATAAACTAAAGGTTACATAAGAACAAGTCACTACACTTGAACTAACATCTGAAGGCAGTGTTATTGATGAATTTGAAATAGCTATAAAAAAATTACTGGAAAAGAATGATACACTTAGAGAGAAGTTGGACCTAATGAAGATAGATCTTGAAACTAGCATGATAAGGATGACCAATTTGATTTAAGGAAAAAGGACTACTGAAGATGAAAAGAAAATGGAAGAAGATGATAAAAGACAAGTTGAGATGAAGCTAATGGAAAAAAGATAATGAGATCATGAGAATGACACAAGTTCACTGTGACATGGCTGATCAAATTCTGAGTGCAAATCAAGACAACACCATAAAATAATTTGAGAATTAAGCACTGAAAGCTGAAATTGAAAGAATGGACCAAAGAATGAAAGCTGAGAAAGATGCAAATGCAATACTGAAAAGAAGCGAAGAAGCACTAAAATCTTTGGATCAACAATTCAAGAATCAGAAACAAAGAAATGAAAAAACAAGCATTGCATTCAAAGAGGACAACACCATCGAGAAAGGAGAATCATCAAAATTAAAAAGAGACTAAAGTATTGCATCCCCACCGAGACAAAAGAAGGCAAGTTGCAATTACCGTGGGAAGAGTGGACATATTGCTAATGTCTACAGGAGTAGGAAAGGTAAATTTTTGAGTATACCTAAGTTTGATGGTTATTGTTTTTGATGCAATAGGTATGGACATTAAGAATTTGAATTTAGAACTAATATGGTCAACAATACAAGGAAACATAATTTTGATGGTTACTGCAAGAATTTTAACAAGTTTGGACACAAAGTTGAAGACTGGAGAATAAAGAAAAGAAATGACAATTCGAAGCCTAACCAAGAGAATGCTAAAACCAACTGAGCAGTTATTTCTATACCATGGGACTATAATATAAGAATTTCATGTTTTATCCTAGAAGGTATGGACACATTTCTACAAACTGCATATTGATGCACATAAGGAACAATAGAAGAGCATGGAGAAATACTGGAATGGCATGTTTTCATTGTCATAAGGTAGGACACCTTGCAAGGAATTGTAGAGACTAAGGTGATGCACCAAACCGAGATGAATCTGAAGTAAAAGCTCCTACTACTATTGAGGAAATTTGAGAAAAAAATGAACAAAACCTAGAGGAAAAAGACACATGATGAAGGGACATCATCCGGAAGCACAAACTACACCATCTCTATCGAGTTGGTTGCACTGAGCTCCACCTAATTGGTGAGAGGTATGTAGGGACTGAAAACCTATTGAAAATCTTATTTTAGTTTCAAAGTATTAGATTTGAGATCCATATTAGCATACTAAGATGCATATGGATAAGTTGTGATATTGAAGTATTGTGTATAGTTATTTTGTCTTATTCGGTTAAGAAAAGTCACTACATGGTTGGTGAATAAGACAAAATAGACTCAACAAAGCATTTATTGCAAAACCTATAACCATTGGAAACCCTAATTGAGGAAAATATATAAATAGGGTAGTTTGTAGCTCATTTGAACTTACCATTTATGAGAGAATTTGAGCATGTTGCAAGGTGATCATTTCTATCATCCACTAAATGATACGAGAAGGTATTTTTGAATCATTTAAGAGTATTTTGGAAGCATTTATGGCTAATTTATATTATCGAGCTACATTCATGAAGTAATATCTAGTTGAGTGTGCCTTAGTTTTTATTTAACCTATCTTAAGAGGATATGGTACCAAGAGTCTAGTGATCCACACTAGTTAAGGATACATAATTTGTATCTGCTAAGAACAAGTCATCCCTAGTGATTGCATTAGAAAAAGATATGATAGGAGAATTATCATTAATCCCTCCATGATTTATTTTGTATGATGATGTGCATAATTTTATACATTTCAAGATTGAAGATCTTTGTCAAGAACAAATTGATGCATCATTTAGTAAATTGTGTGTAAAAAACAAATTGAAGGACAAGTACACTCACCTAGAAGCAAAGCATATTAGCCACATAGTGAACCTACCAAGGGTATTAAAACTTGAATGGGTGAGAATATTACTCAACCGAGTATAGATACAGACCGTGTGGTTGGATGAACCAATCAAAATCACAAAATATGTTCTACATCTCATTACTGGATTACCTATTGGTGATAGACCCAAGGCCATGAAACAAATTGAAAGAGGTAAACTTACCGAGTTTACAAAGGCACTTTGGGATGGCAGAGGCATGTAGATATCTATTGTTGAAGACCCTGAGCTAAGGTATGCATGAAAAACTCTATCATACCGAGTATTTAAATCATCCAGAGTGGACAATGTACCTTGTAGTGTTAAGGACTTAGCATACAAGATAGTGAAGAAGGGACTTAAAATTGATGTTTATGAGATTTTTCTGAAGCAACTGGACGAAAACATTAATACTATCCAAAAAGAAAAGACCAATACTCATAAGTTTAGTTCAATATTAGTATGTATATTCTTCTATTTTCAGAACTCTTTCCCTTCGATTGGTGATATAGGATGGAAGACACACAAACCTATCATATACTATTTCAATGAGTGCATACGAATTTTAGGTGACAACTTTGACACTATAATAGGTAATTATTTTACAAAGTTTCAATTTAGAATGCACAAAAGGTACATAATACTACCATAATTGATTGCAAAATATCAAGAAAACATTTGTTTTGAATTTTACACCAATGAATGCCTTAGATAACTGAGAGGGGGTGAATTAGTTAGTTCCAATTATTCTATAGTCCCAAATACTCCTACATGTATATAACAACAATTTCAAATATATAAATCAACTCGGTGAAATATAAACTGTGATCTCAAACTCATCTACTGAGTAGCAGTAAAACAAATATTGTGATTACTGATCAATGCAAATAAAGTAATGTGTAAAGAAAAATAAAAATCCAACACAGCCATACACATTAACACATGGATTTTTAACGTGGGACCAGTAACCTAAAATAATTCACTCTTCTGAAGTGATCTCGGTGAAGAGCCAACCTTGTTAAAGGTTACAATGCACACTGTTATGTGTGACTTGGTTAGAGGATTTATCACTAACAACTATCCCTTGACCAATCGTTCACTATGGGTTCAAAAAGGAAACAATCAACATTCATTGAATGTCATAAGAAAAAAATATTGTTAAGTGCCACTCAGTTAAGAGATTTATCTGTAACAATGGTTAAACTGATATAGTAATGATATGATTCAAATACAATTCTATTTGTAGATTTTTGGATCTATGCTAAGTACGATAATACATCTGATCAATATTCACTTCAGTTCCTCTGATTCTTCATACTTTTTTATGCTCGGTAAATGTTCTTTCTCTGTCGCTCGGTGATGTCTGCAGAAATGCTCGGTTCTATCTTCAACCAGTTTGATCAGTCATGTATGAAGTTAATCTCTTCAACAATATGCATGTGTCCACGCATGATTTATAATGAATATCTTGTCTCTTTAAATAGACATCAGAAACTATTTAATCTCCATCCTTATATTTTTCTGCTTAATCTCCATTGTTGATTTTTCTCCTTCAACCTTCCTCCGCAGTTGTGTCAAAAAACACGTTTCAATATCCTTCATTTGATCATCTTGAATTTTTATAGCGATTTGATCAACATAACAAACATTATCAATTACCTTGAAATCATAAATAATTTTCCATCTCATCATCTTAGTCGGCCTTTAGTTTATTTACTCGACCAATACCGTGATGCGTCAGTGATACCTAGATCGGTTAACACTATGCTTGGTATCCACTATGTTTGCTCGGTGTCCACTGTTCTGACTCAGTGTATACATCACTCTTCCGTTACCAACTGCATAAAATTTGTTTGTTCTAGATCTTTAATCCATAATAGATGTTTTTAACCATGATGATAATCAAAACAAGTTGACATCAATGACAATACATAAATTGATTAATGTCTATCATCACATTAGTAACTTGATTGATCATCAACTTAATGAAATCAAACATACAATTAGTTGTATTTCATCATAATTTTTAGAAATGGTTGTTGAAATGAGAGAAGAATGGGTAGAACCTATGGGATCTGAGATGAATATTGATTAAGCCTCAAAATAGATAGAATCCATACTAGAAAAGCCCATTGATCTCAAAGCTCAAAGATATGACACTTATGAGGAAGTAAAAGAGAAAAGAAAGTAAACCATTGTTATACCTAAGGCAATAAGGAAAATAGAGAAGATGATTGACAATTTTTCTAAGACCCTAGAAGAAGATGAAACTGGTAATACCAAAGATATTGTTGTAGTTGACAAGAAACTGGAAATAGTTGTTAGAGTAATTATCTATTTACACTTATTAATTAGATCACTTTGATTTAATTAATTAAGTTGTTTATTACTCTAGTTTCTTAAGCTATCTCTTAGGTGCATTATAATTAATATTTATATTAATTATTAATGTGCAAACCTAGCTTTTCTAGTTTTAGGGTTTCATTCACCTTTATAGGTTGAACTTTGTAGTTCCTTTTTTCATTAATTTAGATTATAATTTTGCTCTCACTTTCTGAGCAACTTTTGAGTTCTTCTCTTTCCCTCTTCCTTCTTCTCTTCTGTAACAGGTTCTTGCATGCAGGTGTTCTTTAGGTTCTGTGGATTTGTCTCTCAAATCCTACATGGTATCAGAGCTTTCTTGCTACTACCTGGTATGAGGGTTCTTGAAGACGTGATTCGCAGATGAAAGCCACATCTTCTCTAAGTTTTTTCCTTTATTTTGGAGGAGGTTCTATTTGCTAGAGCACTTTGAGCCAAAATAGACTCCACCAGTGCACTCAGAAGGCCAGGGAGAGTCAAAAAACATATAAAGTTCACTGTTTTTGGTCACAGTGACCCCTGAGAAATTTTTTCTCTCCCCTTGGCCATACGACAAAAAAATTGAGATAAAAAATTTAAAAATGCAAAAAAAAGGCATTTTTAGGGCCTTTGGGATGTGCAGCTGGAGCGGCCACCCCCGCGCCACCCTAGCCCAGCCTGACACCAGTCACCGGCCACCGATGGAGCAGCCGCAACAACATTGCCACCTAGGAACCGCCCAGGAGCAGCCCACCGCCACCACCGCCACTGCCATTGACTATCGCAGGCAGCACGTCAGGTGACATCACTACTGATGTCACCGGCTGAAAAAAAATTTCTGGCGGTTTTCAAAAATTTTCTAGCAGTTTTCATAATTTTCTGGCGAGACGGGCCCGCGACGTGCTGACAACCGTCAAATTTTTTCTGGGCTCTGTGACAGTGATTTGACCGTCAAATTTTTTGCTGTGACTGGTTTTTTCCAATGACCTCATTTTCGAAGGAGCAGTTGGTTTTTCTGTCATAACTTGTGCATACGGTGTCCGTTATTGGAAAACAAAATATCGTCAGAAAGGTGTTTCCGAGCCAGATGCAATGGTGCTTGTCTTGATTTCTGATTTGGTCCTTTGATATCTCAATTTTGGTGTCAAAGTAGCGGCTTCTTTTTCCTCCATCTCTGCATCTGGTTACAGGTTTTATTCTCTTTTATTTGTGGGGGGGGGTACATTTGATTTCTATACTTTAATTTAGAAATGACCCTTCTAGTTCTTATTTCAATGTCAGACCCCTTTGTGGCCCTGCTGACACCACACAATTATCACACCTGGAAAGCACACATGACCAGGCTACTCATGTCACGTGGCTTATGATCATGTCTTGATAAGCACCAACCTATTATGCAGTGTCCATTTGAGGTCCTTCAACACAGAAACAAAATGGATGAAGCCATGGGTTGATTGCACTGCACATTTTAGACAACCTGCTATTTCATCTGGATGGTTTGACCACTCCTCACCCATATTGGGGAAAGTTTGCAGATCTATTTGGCATAGTGAATGCATTCAGGGCACTTCAGCTTGATGCAGAGCTGACATCCTTGTCTCCTGATATTTTTTCCACCATTGAGGACTTCTTGATGTAGTTCAATGCTCTCTGATCACTTTTACAGGGATGTGTGAAGACCAAATCAGATGATGAGTGTATCTTTCTGGTACTCTCAAAGCTTTGTGGAGAGTTCTGGATTTTCTCCTCCACTTTCTATTCCACTATGGATGCCTTGGGTCCTAGGCACAATATGCCTTCCTTTTTGGCCTTCTATGATTGGTTGACTCAAGAGAAGTCAAAGATTCAATAGTTGAATGATGCTTTAGGTTCTATGAACCATGCCTTGGTTTCTCACCCATCTCCACAGAAACTAGAGTAGAAACAGGTATCATCACCCATAGAATCTTGGAAGGATTCTCCTTCTCAACATTCCTCTGGCCCACCTCCTTCACCTAAGGGGAAATTGAAGACAGACAAACCCAAGTGTACTTATTGCAATAAGTTCAATCATGATGAGTCTCAGTGCTTTTAGAAGAAGGTAGATGGATATGCCCAATAGATTGCTGATTTGATAGTTCTTCTTCATAAGAGCAACATTGATATTCCTTCTTCCTCTTCTCATTGGTCTTCTTCATCATCTTAGGAAGATGGGTCGGACAATGGAAAGGGCCATGCCTTATGTGCATCAGCTATAGCTCCCTCTTCTAGGTGGTTGTTGGATTCCAGAGCTTCACATCATATGGCATCTTCTCGGAGTTCCTTCTCATCTTTTGTGGCCTCTCCTACCCCACACATCTTGATGGGGAATGACACGGTTATGCCTGTGTGTGGTCAGGGTTCTATTGACGTCATTGGTGGTACATTCCATGATGTACTATGTGTTCCATCCTTGTCATCAAACCTTCTCTCCATTTATCAGATTACTCATAGAGGGATAGAGAAGATAGTTGAGTTCACTACAGATTCTGTACACATCAGAGATAGTGCAATTGGCTACATTGTTGCTACAGGGACAGTTGATCATGCCACCCACATGTACTCCTTCTCCCATTTTGGTCCACCATCTCTTGTGTCAGAGAATATCTCTCCTACTTCATGAGTGCCTAGTGAGAAGAAGTCGAGTCACCTAAACTTCTATGTTGCTCCTGAGATTAGTGTTGTGGCTTCTCCACCTCCTCCTCCTATTGCACCTACCTTTGTTCAGCATGATTCTTCTTTAGTAGTCCCTGTTATGGTCACTCCCTGCATCGAGCCTTCCCCTCCAGTTGTCAAGGGCACATCCGAGGACATTCATCTCCTCTTAGCTAATAGATTTAGCCCATCTAGTGGCCCACCTTCATTGGGTATTCCATTCCATGAGTCCCATTCATTCTCCTTTGAGCACCAGCTTGGCCTTCTAGTTTCACCACTCATTCAGGGGTTCCCTTGTTACTCTGTACCTCTGTTTCTTCCACATTGGAGTTCCATTGGTTCGATCATTCCTACAGGGGTTCCATCATTCTAGGGGGCCTTGGTGTCTCATCCCTCTCTCATGGGGAGTTTTATTGTACTTATGGTTTTGAGAGAGTCTCTTGAGCCATTCTTTTCTGCATTTTTTTCTATCTCTTCTTGGAGTAGTGTTTTTCCCATGTGGTTTTCTCTATTTCTCTGCTTTACAGAGATTTGGTTGTGCTTGGGTACCTGATTAGGCCTTGTTGTCGGGACCCATCTTTTCCTGCTTTCATAGCTGTGCTAGGTTAGCTTACCTGCTGAGCTTTGCTGAAGGGGAGTGATGGAGTAATTATCTATTTACACTTATTAATTAGATCACTTTGATTTAATTAATTAAGTTGTTTATTACTCTAGTTTCTTAAGCTATCTCTTAGGTGCATTATAATTAATATTTATATTAATTATTAATGTGCAAACCTAGCTTTTCTAATTTTAGGGTTTCATTCACCTTTATAGGTTGAACTTTGTAGTTTCTTTTTTCATTAATTTAGATTATAATTTTGCTCTCACTTTCTGAGCAATTTCTGAGTTCTTCTCTTTCCCTCTTCCTACTTCTCTTCTGTAACAGGTTCTTGCATGTAGGTGTTCTTTAGGTTCTATGGATTTGTCTCTCAAATTCTACAATAGTACCCTCACCGACTAGTACTAGAACAAAAAGGAATACTAGGTCCTCTGTACAAGAAAAAGAGAAGGCTGCAATTGAGATAGTTCAACCAAAAGGTAGAACATATGCAAGAACTAGAGAAGGAAGGCAAGTTGTACACACCAGAAGAAGAATAAATCTTGGAAAGGGAAGTGACATAGAATCTAATAAGGTAGATAAGTTTGTGCATATAGAGAGTTTCTCTAATGTACCAAAGAGTCTAGATGACTTTCTTGAATCATTAAAGAAATCTGGAGGATTTGCAGGTTTTAGGAAGACTAAGATGAGAAAAGAAATGAGGAAGACAAGATTAAAATTCAAGACATTGTGGTAGCAATATTACTAAACTACAGAGTCGCGCCAATTGAACTTGGTAATTACATACCATGGGAGTTATATGATAAAATTTCTTCTAGATGGAAGTATGTCATGAATTTTGAAAAGCGAATGAGAGAAAGGTCATTAGTTCATGCTATTCCTGACCTAGCACCATCAGAAATCAAAGAAGCATTAAAGATATATTCCAATGAATTCATTGTCAAAGCAAGAGCCCTTGGGATAATGAATAGAGATATTGAATCTGTAGAAGAAGAGACAATAATAAAATGGAGAAATATATACAACTTAGATAAACCTAAGTATGGAGAGGTAGAGACAAGTAAACAAGGAAGCCTGAGAAATAAAGTAAAGAAAACCAATACCAATGTTGATCCAATTGATCTAATTGTAGACAAAGGAGAGATACTAATTGAATATATAATAGAAGAAGTGGAACCTGCAAAACATTTATAGAAAGATGAGAATATCATGGACACTCAAGAATAGGACACCGAGTGTATGTATGTTGATTTAGATCCACTACAAATTCATGAACTGATATTGACACAAGTCCTCAGTTACACTAAAAAGTTAGATACTACAGCTGGCACTACACAGGAAGCACCTAAGGACACTGAGACAAAGAAAGAGAAATAAAAGGTAGAAGGAACCTAGACCATTGAGACCAAGCAAGGAAAGACAACTGAGTTGGTACCACCACCTAACACCAATGGTCAACAACAGAACATTGCACATATGAACACAACAAATGATCATTATACATAGAAAGAAAAGCTGTAGGAATCAAATCTTAATGAGAAAGAAGATATATAGAAAGAGGAATAAATACATTAATAACATAAAGGAGAATAAAATATTGGAGAAAGAATTATTGGAACTCATAGTGAGTCACTCAATGCAGGCAAGGCATCACATTCAAAACTTTCTACTGGTGAAAGTATGTTCAGAGGTAAGAAGAAATCAAAGAAGAGAAAGTCAATTGACTTAGAGAAACAAATAATCATTCCCCAAGTTGATCCTAACACTCTAAAACATAAAGATTTAGAAAAATATTTAGATTTATTATCTCTAAAGATAACTCAGAGTAAGCTGATTGCAAAGAGGAACAAGGCTACCATACTTGAGGATGCCAAGGAAATATTTTCAACAATTATTCTCAAGGTCAAAATTAATGAAACAAAGAATCTACTTAATCAATTTTGTGAATTGATGAAGAAGATCAAAGGACCAAATAAGGATATGATAGAATACATGATGAAGATTCACCAAGACAAAATGGAACATAAACTAATGGAAGGACTACTTCAAGCAAGTGAAGTGGATAAGATAATTCTATCTGATTCATGTGAAGAAATTGAAAGTTTTCTAACTTCTATTATTTCATTATTTCAAAAATATTGTATTCTTTCACATTTTACGTAGGATATCAGACAGAAGGAAACTAAAGTTGAGAAAGAGCTGACATAACAACTAAATTCTATACCAACCAAGAATGGATCATTCCATACATTTTATGCAAAAGTACAAGAACTAATGGGACTTCAATCTTAATTGAAGTAGGAAGAGAATAATATCTTATTGGAACTACTTGAACTTCAAGCATTTCTCCTATGCCACATCCAATCAATGCAAAACTAGCTAAAGCAAGCCAAAGAGCTAGTAAATTTTCCAATAGTAAGTACACTGGATGGTCTTATTGGCATTTCAGTAGATATATCCAAGTAGATTGTGGTATTACAAGCTCTTCAAGACACTTGGGAAACTATATTGTCAATTATTCAACAAAGGTATAAATATATTTTTGACAATTTTAGACTATAGTTGTAGTAGTTTTATTCAAAAAAAGGGGGATATATTATGTATAAGAGATAAAGGGAGATATATGGGATTTTAGAAAAAAAAAAAAATTATATATGAGAAAATAAAATAAAAAGAGGAGATGGAAAAGTGTATAGGGAGTAACTACCGATGGGGAGTTATACATTTTGATGAATTTGAATATTTTTGTCAAAAATGCCCAACTAATATCAAAGGGGGAGATTGTTACCTCTGTAAGTTATTTTTGTTGTCTTTAGTTTTGTCAAAGTCAGAGTTCGTGAAGAAAACAGCCAGTGAATGGAGAAAGTCTTATATAGGACTAGTTGGTAAGACACACTAAGGCAGTCAGTCAAGACATAAATCATTATGCATTTGGTAAAGAAAAGAATTGAGAACTAAGTATACTTAGCATATTTTATTACCGAGTAGATATAATACACTGAGTTGCTAGTTACCAAGCATTGAGAGATCATACAACTGAGTCAGAAGAAAATGTAACAGAGTCAGATAGACAATTCAAAAAGTGATAAGGATGCATTTAATGCATTTTTACTGCATTAATTTCATTACTACAAGTATTAATAGCAGTTGGTTACATGATCAATGATCGAGATAATTTAGGATGAAGATCAAAGGCATAGATCAAGCGGTTAATGGGAGTTTTGCATTTCCAAGAAAAACACCAAGTAACAAGGTAAAAGTGACACGGTCACTGAGCGAGAAAGAAGATCGAATGGTTCAGGATATCATTTCCCAACTAACTCACATGATTAAGAGGTTAAAAATTCATATTTATAAAGGATGAATTTACAAGTTATGTTGTTGTTTTTAGAGTTTATGTAGTTGATGTTTATGAAGGAGTTAATGTTGTCATTTAATTATTGAGAGAGAACAACACAGAGCAGAGAAATATCAAGTAGATTTAGCTACGATGGAGAATAGGAGTGACGTGTTACAAATATCATATTAAGGTAACACATACTAGAGCACATAGAGTGTGAATTAGCATTTGTCTTTGATACAAAGTATAACAAACATTTCATAGTTTAAGTATTGTTGTATTATGAAGGTTAAATCCCAACATTGGGTAGATCCTAATAGATCGTATTATTGTAAATCCTTTAACCAGGTATATCTCTAAGTTTAGATATTTTGAATTCCTCTAATCAGGTAGACCTAATAATTCTTGTATACTCTTAACCGAGTAAGCTATAGGAAGTTGAAAAGCCATTATAGCTTTAATCGAACAACCTTTCATAGTGAATTTTAGTGAAAGTTGTAAGTGTCATCCCCACCACAATTTTTTCCTCTAACCAAGGATTTCTGCGTAACCAAAATCACTGTGTTATGAGTTTATTTGTTATGGTTTTAATGTTTTAAATTACATACTTTACATTACTTTAATTTCAATGCAATGGATTAGGTAAACAGAGAAAAATAGGTTTATGGTTAATCAATTATGGTATTAAGTTAAAAAATTTATAAGTATTGATTCACCCCTCCCCTCTCTTTGCTTTCCATACATTATTCCAACACTAATTTTTAATCAATCTAATCTGTAAAGAATGTATACATTTTAATTGATTACTTTCAAACTACAAAATTTAATATTAATTATGATATTTATGTTTCAAATATCTATTCAAACTAATGTTTGTTAATTATCCCATAAAAAAATACAATACTTAACAACATTTAATAAATACCTTGACACTATTTGTAACTCTAATATTAACCTAACTTAAATTTTGGTGCTAATCCTAATCATAACCCTAATTCTACCTTTAACCCTATAAATAAAAGTAAGAGTGATTGCATCTCTAATAACTTAGGAAAAAATAATTTCATTTAAATTATAAAATATATTAGTAAACCCTAACCCTACTTGTAAATCTAACCCTTAATCTAAATGAACAACATTTGTAACTTTAACATTAACGATGTCCCTATGTCTATGTGTAATTATGATCCTTATGTTCATAATATGTATTTAAATTGATCTTTAATGATAACTATGTACTCCATAATCATGTGACAAACATGTTTTCGTACAACAAGTTAGATGGATCAAAAAAGAAGTAAACACATGTGGGAGATCAAATTAACCGCTCTAATAAATTAAACCCTTATAAAACCATAAGATAAGTTATACCCTATCCATAAAATTGAACCAAGTTTAAACCCTAACCCAAACCTAAACTGAACACTATCAAAAATTGAACCCTAACTTACTCAAAATTTAAACAAAACCCTGATTCAAACTGAAACCTACACCTAAATTTAATTGGACACTAAGCCTAACTGTACCCTAACCTTAAACTAAATTAAATCTAAATCCTATATCAAATTGAATCCTAAACCTACACTAAACCATATTTAACCCTAGTTGTAATACTAATCTAGGTTAAATTATAACACTAAACCTCATTAAACCCCAATTCTAATACTAAACCAAATAAAAATCTAGCTATAAACTAAACCAAATCAAACTCTAACCCTAAAACATATTAAATCTAAATTCTAAATCATAGTGGATCGTAAACTGAACACAAAACCAAATTGAACCCAAACTCTTCGATTAGGCAAAATAAAATGCTAACCCTAAAATTAAACGTAATTAAAATCTATCTTATATAGAACTTAATATGAAACCAAGTTAAACCCCTCATAAACCATTATATATTTTTATGCCAATACTAATCCAAAATTATACCATAAATAAATCTAATTAAGTACTAAACCATACTTGAGAACTCTAACTCCAACCCTAACCCTCACGCTAAATGAAATTGAACCCTTATTATAAACATATATAAAACCTTAGCCTAACCCTACCAGATTGAATCCATCCCTTAAAAAAAATTTAACCCAACTCTTTGATTAGGTAAAATTAAATGCTAACCCTAAAAAACCCCAATAAAAATCTAACTTTAAGCCTAAAACTATATTAAACCCCAATCATAAACCAATATATATCATAATGCTAATACTAAACCAAAATTAAACCCTATTAATTCTAATTAAGTGCTAAACCATACTTGAGAACTCTAACTCCAATCCTAACCCTCACACTAATAAAATTGAACCCTTATTATAAACATATATAAAATCTTATCCTAACCCTACCAGATTGAATCCATCCCTTAAACCAAACTGAACCCTCCTACTAACATTAAACCAATTTGAACCCCAACACTAAAATAAATTGAACCCTAAGCCTAATCCTAATGAAGTATAAAATAAATTGAACCCTAGCTAAACTAAAGATAAATACTAAACCAACTCAAACCCTAATTATATCACTAAACCAAATTAAACCATAACCCTAAAACTAACTAAAAATTAAACCATATCCATTAAACTAAACCTAATTTAAACTGCAACCCAACCTCAAACTGAACACTATAGCAACTTGAACCCTAACCTTATACTAAATTTAAACAAAATGCTGATTAAAAATTGAACCCTAAACCTAAATATAAGTGGACACTAAGACAAATTGAACCCTAACCTTCAACTAAATTCAATCCAAATCCTAAATCAAATTAAATCCTAGACCTACACTAAACCATATTGAACCCTAATAGTAACACTAATCCAAGTTAAACTATAACACTAAACCTTATTAAATCCCAATTCTAATACTAAACCAAATAAAAAATAAAACTAAACCAAATAGAACCCTAACCCTACACTCTATTAAATCAAAATTCTAAATCAAATTGGATTGTAAACCTAACACAAAACCAAATTGAGCCCAAACTCTTAGATTAGGCTAAATAAAATGCTAATCGTAAAACTAAATCAAATTGAACCCTTATACTAATAGTAAACCAAATTGAACCCCAACACTGAAATAAATTGAACCCTAAGCCCAATCCTAATTGAATATTTAAGTAAATTAAACCCTTAACCTAAACTAAATTAAACCAAAATCCTAAACGAACTGAAACCCTAACGATGACGCTAAACCTAATTTAACAAAAACTCTTAAAATAATTAAATACTAAGCAAGATTGAACCATAACCTTAAATAAAATTTAACATTAAACCAAATTCAACCATTATCCTAAACTAAATTATACCCTAATAGTAACACTAAACCAAATTGTACCATAACCCTTAACAAAATTGAACTTGAACCCTAATACCAAACTAAATTGAATCGTAAGTCTAAACCTAATTGAACATAAAATCAAATAGAATCCTAAACCTAATACTAAACCAAATTGAACCTAATCATGAATCTAAATAAAAAATAACCCTACACTAAGATAAGTTAGATCCAAACCTTAAACCTAAATGAACACTAGAATCAATTCAACTGTTAACCCTATAACTAATTCATGAAAAAACCCTAAATAAAATTAAAGTCAAAATATAATGGTAAACCAAATTTAATTCTAACCCTAAAATAACTAAACACTAAGCCAAATTGAATCGTAACCTTATACGAAAAAAGAATCATAGCCCCACGAATAAACCAAAAAATACCCTAACCCTAACACAAACCAAAATAAATCCTGAAACTAAACTAAATTTAAAGAAAATCTCAACCCTAAGACTAATGAAATTTATTTAACATTAAACCAAATAAAAGCCTAATACTAAGATAAATTAAATTTATATCTATTAAAAATATCTTTAAAATTTATATATTTAATTTCATTGGAGTTGGCGATGAATGCTACTAGCTTATATATATTAAATAATATATGTAACGAAAGTTCAAAGATATCGAGGTTTCAATTTTTCAAAATTAATGAAGTTATTTTAATGAAATAATAAAAAATTGAAGCTTCAATATCTCTCGAATTCCTTTATATATTATTTAATATATATAAGCTAGTTTAATATTCTCTCTATAATTTTTTACACTATGTTTTGAACTAAATCTGAGTACATATAGTGTATAATGGAATATTATATAATTAATTCTCAACAATGTTTATTGAACGTCTATTTTCTCCATATTTTGTAAGGTTTTCTTATTTAGTTTATATAGGCTTTTATGTATACTTAGATATCTTTTCATTTTTATTATTTTTTTTCATTTATCCTAAATTTTTCTATTTCTATTATTGTTTTATATTTATTATTATTTTATCTATTATCTATTTTGATTTTTGTTGTCTTGTCTTTTTCTTCTTTTTTTTGTCTTTCTATTCTCTTCTTTTTAAAGTTGATGATTTACTTTTGCTCTCATTATCATTCTTTGAAAAATTAAATAAGTATTAGTTGTGTTTGGTTGATTAAATGTAGTTGCTTTTATTTTTAAAAAACTAAATTATTTGTATTAAATTTTTTTTTTTTTAAATCCATTTTGGATCTCCTTCCCCCATTTACCATTGGAGTACAGAGATATGGAAATCATTGAAATCCTTGGAAAAAAGCTAGGCATTTTTCTTAGGCATGATCTTATTCCACTTGAATTTCCGCACCTTGATACCAGAATATGTCTGCTCTTAGATATTCATAAAGAAGTTCCTAGACAACTTACTATTAGATCCAAATGGGGATCATGGGTTCAGAATATTATTGTTCAGGATGAAGCCACTATTCTTAAATTCCAACACAAGCTCGGTCATCTTAGCATGCAATGTCAATTGGGAAACCAAGGAGGAACAATGTTATGTTCTGATTACAATTAAGATCCCACAGCTTGTAAGATCAAAAATAACATGGGAAATATGTCTCCAGTTAATACTTCTAATGATGCCATTAATCATGATATACTTAATCGGGATATGATCATGGCTGTAAAAATTTCTTATTTTATATGACAAATTATGAACTTATTTTCCACTATTTACTTCAGTTCTAACACACTATTGTTGCCTCCAACTGATGTATGTTGAACAGGGACAACCTCCCAAGTCAAGTTGTAACAGTGGAGAAACTTTGGAGGACAAAGACAGGCTACTTGTGCTGGAGGATGGGTTGGATACATTGGATGGTTCTATCTTTGAGGATCGGTTGACGGGGGAGATACGACTACTTTGAGATGGGAAGAAGGAAGAGAAGGCTCTCAATCAAGCCAAGTTGCAAAGTAGAAGTTTGGGTGCTTCGACGGATGGAGGCCCATTTTTCTTGAAGTGATCAGCATGGGTCATCACCCCAGAACATTGAGGCCAGATGTGCTAATGTCGAGGGCGACATTCTTGTTTAAGTGGGGGAGGATGTTACGGGGCTAGAGGTCGCAGTGTTTCTGCAATGGGTTTTGACAGAAGTTCGGAGTAAGGAGTGCAACTTGTTATGTCAGTTTGGAAATGTTGGGGTTTAGCGCCGACATTGGGTGAATGAATCAGAGTGCCAACTAGCTTACTTGAGCAGGCTGACTTAGTTGTGCATTGGATAATGAAACGGAGCCGACTGGAGTTGTTGCATAGCGGAATGTGCCTAAGGTGGATCGCACTGGCACTTGTAATTTCAAAGCATGAATGCACCAACTTTCTTGAGCGGTTATGTAACACCTCTTTCCGTGATTTGTGGATTAGACTTTATGTATACTGAGGCTTAGCGCAAGTCATGTTTATGCGCTCGAGGAATTTGCAACGTGATCAATGGATGGGGCCGGGAGCAGATTTATCTGGTCCATTGATGCATATCCTGATGGGGCACCAACTTGTTCATTCCACGATGTGGGGTTGCCTTTATAAGGTGAGGGATGCTGAGGCATTTTTTATCCATCGATCTAGAGGAGAAGCCTGCATTCGGAGAGCAGTGAGCAGCAGACTACACTGAAAGACCAGTAAGGCAAGAAATTCATTCATTCAGATTCAAAAGCATAACAGAGCTGGGGATTATGAATTTGGTGACTTGCATTAAGGGATCAGATTGGATCAGATCTATGGTGGTGAGACATCTCGAGGAACTCATTAAAAGTTGTGCAAAGGAGTTGCACAAGACTTGGTGATTGGGGTCCAGAGCTGTATGACGTCAGATGAGTGAGTCATAAGATCTATGCAGGGAGATCATCGGATCGGAGGTCATTTGGAGCAGAGGCATTCAGATTTGGAGTCTGCATTTTTGTAGATAGGAGCAGACCAGGAGCAACAATTGATCAAGATCAATTAAGGAAGATTTGAGGCGATCTGTGTGGACTGGAGGCATCCGAGTTGGAGAGGAACATTGCAGCAAGGAGTAGTGCATTACAAGAGTTGTCTTGGTGAATGCAACTCATCCTTATTTGGGTCTTCTTGTAACCGAGCTAGGAGCTCGATTGTATTTGTAATCTGTAGAATAGTGGAGTTTTTTTAAGCACAACTGGTTCTGATTTGTGCAAAAGTATTTATTTGGGGTTCAGCCCCACCAACTTCTTGTGTTTTGTGTTCATCTAGATGGGACTGCAGTGCTTTTTGTTTTAAGCCCACAACAAACACAAAGCACTATAGTCCCATCCAGATAACAAATGCCTCAGCATCCCTCGCCTTATAAAGGCAACCCTACATCATGGAATGAACAAGTTGGTGCCGCATCGGGATATGCATCAGCAGCCCAGATAAATCCACTCCCAGCCCCATCCGTTGATCACATTGCAAATGCCTCAAGCGCATAAATGTGACTTGCACTAAGCCTTAATATACATAAAGTCTGATCTACAAATCACAGAAAGAGGTGTTACATAACCGCTAAGGAAAGTCGGTGCGTTCATGCCTCAAAATTACAAGTGCTAGCATGATCCACCTTCGGCACATTCAGCTATGCAACAACTCTAGTCGGCTCCGTTTCATTATCGGATGCACAACTAAGTCGGCCTACTCAAGTAAGCTAGTCGGCACTCTGATTCATTTTCCCAATGTTGGTGCTAAACCCCAACATTTCCAAACTGACATATCAAGTCGCACTCCTTACTCCAAAATTTCATCAAAACCCATCGTAGAAACACTGCGACCTCTAGCCCCATAACATCCTCCCCCACTTAAACAAGAATGTCACCCTCAACATTAACACATCCAGCCTCAATGTGCTGGGGTGATGACCCATGCTGATCACTTCAAGAACAACGGGCTTTCGTCTGTTGAAGCACCCAAACTTCTACTTTGCAACTTGGCTTGATTGAGAGCCTGCCCTTCCTTCTTCCCATCTCGAAGCAGTTGTATCTCCCCCATCAACCGTTCCTCAAAGATAGAACCATCCAATGCATCCAACCCATCCTCCAGTGCAAGTAGCCTGTCTTTGTCCTCCAAAGTTTCTCCACTGCTACAACTCAACTCGGGAGGTTGTCCCTGTTCAACATACTGACCGTCAGAACTGACAGTGAGTTAGAGAACCCGTAAATAGTCGATCTGAGTTTTACACATCAAATAAAGCATTGTAATTCTATTTATAGAGTTTTAATTTTTTTTAAATCATTACTTGAGGGTCAAGCAAGCTTTATGTAAATGTTTTAAAGCATCCTAACAGATCTAAAACATATCTAACTAAAGATCAAGGTCAAGTTGTAAACCTTGGATCTAGAGTTAACTTGTGAAGCGTGAATCAAGAATAGAGATAAAATCTAGTATAAATAGATGTTCAATCAATTGTGAATGAATTAATTCATTATTATTGATAGCCATGAAGAGCATCTAAGGAGAAGAAGGAAGAATTCATGCAAAGTTCAGAAACAAATCACATCAGTTATCAAGAACACACAGAGGCTACTAATGAGCAGACAAAGGTATTATTCAATCATGGAAAGATGATTACTCATAAATAGGAAGCTTTATTGGATCTATTATCAGAAATTAGATATTGCATACATCATCAGATCAAATACTTATGTAGTTGCATTCTAACAAGTGCAACACATCTAAAATCCTTTTGTAGAAGGTGGACTTAACCATTCTTTACAAATCTCTTAACAGAGTGCACACTTAATAGTGTTGCTAAAGTTTCAAATGAAGTAGATCTTAATAGGTCTCCACTGTAATACTCCTAATAGGGTAGGTCATCAGAAGTGACCAATTGTAAGCCTTAACCGGCCCCTTCTTATCTGCAGATAGTGAAGTCTTGTAGGTAACAATCCCCACCGCAATTTTTACTTCCTAACAGGAGTTTTCTACTATATCATATCTTGTGTCATGTGTTATCTATTTTCATGAATGTTTCTTGAATGGTTACATATTAAAAAACTTATGATATGATTGCATATACATAAAGAAAGATGAACAGTTAGATAAAGATAATTTACAAACTGATGATTAAGGGTTAATGGGATAACTAAGAAAAGTTTTAGAGGTACTGATTCACCCCTCCCCTCTCAGTACATCATTCCAATATAATTCCAACAATTGGTATCAGAGCTAAGTCTCTTTCTTGAAAAGCTTAAAGACTTAAGAGAAAATATCAGAGCAATAGAAAAGTATAGACTGGACATGACTATTGAGAATGAGCAGCTACAAATGCAGATAAATGATGAGCAGTATAAAGAGGCAAGAATCAAATTAAGAAAACTTATTGATGAGAGAAAGATTATGGAAACCAGGTTGAATGAGAAATACTACAAAGAATTAGAAATACAAGATTACTTTGATACAACAGAATCATCAATGAGAAAAGTGTCAGACGCATCAGTAGAAGAGATCACAAGTCTACAAGAGGTCAATCTACATCTGACAGATCAAATCAAGATGCTGCAAATCGGTCAAGAAACTCAGATGCTAAAAATGATTGATGTCATGAATGATGTAAGAAAAGATAAAAATGAAAGAAAACTAGTCATTGATGATAGGAGGAAAATAACAGAGAAGCTACAAGAGAAATAATTAGAGATTCAAAGACTTACTGAGCATCACCATGAGGTTACCAACCAGATTATTCTTATGAGTCAAGAAGCAAATAGATTAAACATAGAACTCATTGAAAGAATAAAGATCATTGGTGAACTAAGAGAAGAGAATGAAAAATTGAAGCATGAAATCAAAGTCCAGAATCAACACAACGAATTGATCAAAAAGTCTGAAGATAGCAACAAAAGGATGGATGATTTTCTTGATGGACAAAGAAGAGTCAACAACTACACAGGATTAGGGTACAATGAGAATGGTGAATCTTCTAATCAACCATATCAAAGGAATGCTTTCAAAACCCCAAGATCCAAGAAGATGTCATGCAATCACTGTGGAAAACTAGGCCACACCTCAAACATTTGTAGAAGCCAAATGAAAGGTATTTCTCAAGCACAATCTACTTTTATTGGTAATTGTTATAAATGTCAAAAGAAATGACACAAGGCACATGAGTGCAGATCCAAAGTGACAAATCCAAAGAGGAAGACCTACATGGACAAGTACTGTCCTACCTACAAGATGAATGGGCATACACATGAAGAGTGCTGGAAAAGGAACAACAAGGCCTGGATACCAAAAGAAACTGATGATAGCCACAAACCAACAAGAGTAGGTAACTCATATGTTTGGGACTATAACACATGGGTAAACTGCACAACATGTGGAAGGTATGGTCATATTTCTACCAATTGCATGAGAAAGTGGACCAGAAGGTCAAGAGCTTGGACCAATCTAGGTATAGCATGTTTGCATTGTCATAAGGTTGGACATGTGATAAAAGATTGTAAAGACCGACTGACAGACACAAGTACACATCCTAATGGAAATACCATTGATGACATCAAGAGAATGAGAAACAAGATGTGGGTAAAATCCACAAACACTGAAGGTGCTGGAACAAGAAATGTAAATGGTGACACCCCATCCAATGGATCCGGTGACATCACTACATCCAACTAGATTGCACAAGTAAGTATAGAACTGCATTATGACAAGTTATATTATACATCAGTTCCATTACACATAGTTCATATTGTAATATTAGCATGAATAAAGATGCAATATATTTCTATTTGCTAAATTATTGAGAAGCAAGCATCGGTTATTGGGCACAATTTGTATTGGTGAACACACACAAAAAAGTTAGCACTACTTACCAGAATGTATCCATCATTACACAAATGCCAAGTTACTAAGTGTAAACCGACGAACATCGGTGAACCTTGAGTCAACAAAAGTTGTCTTCGCAACTTTACCAACAATCATCGGTGAAGTCACCAAAGCTACTAGCTACCCCGAAATTTTGCACAGACACCGAAGATGTTATGAATGCCTCTACCGATGAAATCAGTCTTTATATACTGATGAGTTGGTGAGCATTAATAACAACTTAGGGCACAAAAAGGTTATAAATGCCCGACGGGTAAACTCACTTTTGCACCCACAATTTTTTAGCAGAGCAAAGCAGAGTAGAGTGATTTCAAAGCAATTTGGAGAGCGACCCAACAGGAATTGATTTGACACAAAGCATTCACATTCATAGGCAAGCACAGAGAATCTGTAAGTAATCACATTCACCGATCGCACTATATTATTTGTGAAAAGCCCTAAATTTTCTGCAACACGATGGCATTGACTTCTAGAGTTGAGAAGATTAAAGAAGATAAGAAGAAATATTTCAAGCTTGTCAGTAGAGGCTCTTGTGTTGAACCCAAATATAAGCTACACCCTAAAATAGCTTCACAACCTGATGATTTTAGAGCATTCTCCAGAATTCCATCTAGGGTTTTATTGGTAGAGGACGTAAGGTCCTATATACACTGCAAGATCTCTGAAATAGGAGATCTAGACTTAGATAATGCCTACAAGGAACTATGTGATGAAGCTGGAAAGATCAAAGATGAGCATAAACATTTGGAATTAAAGGGACTCACGAATGCACTACATTTTCCCAAACTTTTCAAAATAGAGTGGATAAAGATTATTCTCAGCAGATTGCACAACAAGGTTCTATGGCCTAATAAGCCAAATCCAATAACAAAGGATGTTATTCATGTCATTACTGGTTATCCTACAACCAATAAACCACAAGCTCACAAGCACCCATCCCTGGTAGAAGTGGAAAAATTGACTGGTGTTAAATCTGATAAAAGAGCACTAAAGGTCAACACCATTACCAACATAGAGCTAAAGTTTGGAGCATGTGTTGTTGGATATAAAATATTCCAAGCAAGCAGAATGAATAGCATATCAAGTACTACTATGAGCACAGCTTACAAGATCATCAAACAGGGAAAGAAGATGGATCTTGCAGAGATCCTATTACATCAACTAGAGGAGAACATGTGCACTATGAGATCTTCAAGGACAAACACTTGTAATTTTGGTTCCCTCATAATGTGCATATTCTTTTACTTTGAATAATAATTTCCTTCCATAGGAAAAGTTGTATGGGACACAAGCAGACCCATAACCATTCAGATAGGTGAATTCATAGAATCACTAGGAACAAATTTTGATAATGTTATGCATGAGTATTTCAAAACCATTAAGGAAATGTTGCAAGCCAGAACAAGAATTCCTGAAAATCTAATAGAGGAACACAGAGAGAATATATGTTTCATGGTAGATATTGATTTCACATACATCCAAGTAGTAGTACCTAGGAAATCATGGCTCTCAAAGTTAGAATATGAAATCAAAATAGGACAAGCCAATGAGTGCATTGAGGCACTACTGAATGAACCAGTGGATAACAAACAACTAAGATTTGGCACCTATGAAGAGGGAAAACAAAAGATTAAAACAAATCTTTTTGTCAAGAAGGCTATAAAATAGTCAAACAGAATGGTGAAGAAACTAAAAGAGAAATTGAATATATCTTCTGAAGATGAAGAAGAAAAGGAAGGTGAAGAGGAACAAGAGGGTAAGGAGGAACTCACCGACGACCAACTACCCACCGGTGATACAATAGATAAAAATGAATCAGAGGAAGAGAAATCTGATTCACCACCTCCTCCTCCACCTAAGAAGTCAAGAACAAGGAGTCAGACAACAAAGGATGCAACTCCTTCTCCCATGGTAAAAAGAAACCTGACACATCAAAGGCAAAATAACCAGTTAGGCAACCTCTCAAAAGGAGGAAATTTGTTCAGACAAATGAGGATTTAGAGAACTCAACTATGGATGAGCCTGACATTGCAATCAAACAAGAAAAGGAAACAACAAAGGTAACATCATATATTGAAAACATTGATGAAATATGTAAGTACATTTATGAAGCATCATCTATTGGACATCCTAAGATTAGGAAATGGTTGAGATGGGATTTTGTAGAACAAAATAAAATTGAAGATGCAATTATAGCTAAAATGTGCAGACAATATTATGTCCCACTTCAATTCACTACACGTGATGTACCACAAGAACTATTGATAAGATTATCTTCTAGGTTCACGTTTGCACTCCATGAGGAGAAGAGGATAAGAGAAAGAGTACTTGTTTCTCTTATGCCTCCCGAATCAAAAAGGGAAGAAATTAATGAAATCATGGAGAAATATGAGAAAATTTTCTTACCCAAAATGAGAGTTTACAATTTTTTGGAAGAGAATTTTATAGAGCTAGAACAAGAAGCTCATGATAAATGGAGCAAGATACTCAATCCTACCGAGGAGAGAATTTTTGAGAAGGAAACTTTCACTTAGAGAGATAACTCAACAGCTGAGTTAGACAATGAAGAAGTTCAAATAACTGACCAAAAATAGGTTGATATTATAGATGAAGAATGGCCTAAAAATAGTGAGGAAAATCAAGTACCAGCAAGCCCAGTTCACATCAGTTTAGAGGATGAAGAAGTTACCAAAGAAGAGTTAACGATAAAAGGTAACTTAGATGATGATATAAATGATGAATCGTGGTTAGACAACATTGTTAATACCACTAAAGGAAAAGACCCAATAGTAGAAGTACAAAAATATGAAGACATAAATATTGTACAGGGAAATACCGACGGTCAGGATTCAACTGTTGACACTGCAACAGTCAATACACTGAAAAATATGAATATATTAATAGATGCTATTGATATTCAATCAAGTAAGGATAAATCATCTAAGAAAGATGATGATATACCCAAGGATATGAGTACTGATGAAAATAAAGATGCATCCAACACTAAAAAGGATACAGATACAAAAATGAAGGATGCCACCGACAATCAACAAGAAGTGTCAAATGAACAAAACAAAGAGGCAGATAACAAAACTGAGGACACATTGAGAAAGGTTGAAGAAAAGGATAAAACTGAAGGAGTCAAGTAGGATGAAGGCACAAAACTCAAAGAAGATATATCTGTTGATACACCTAAGGAAAATGAGGAGACGTCTTCACCAAACCAATTGGTGGACTTAGAACAGATACAAAAGGATGCTTCATCTTCTCGACCCTCACCTACCAAATCCACCCAATCTCAAGCTTTACAAATGGTAGTACATCAATCTGCCAACCAACCGAAGAAGAAGAAGAAGAAAGCATTGAAGAAAGACATTTTGGCTATTACATTGGATGAAGTAATAGAAGTCCCAAACTGGGATATTACTACTTTGGATAGTGATAAACTTCAAGAGTTTGGAGTGCTATGTCAAAGGAAAGCCATTCAGAAGAAAATGATATAGGAACATAGGGAAATAAGGGTGCTTGACAAGGCAAGAGACATTCTCCAACAACTTGTTCCTGAGGTGAAACTTGAGCAAAATGCTACAGTTAAGGAACAAATAATTGTTCTCACCGATGCAATCACAGACCAGAATATAGATGTAGAACAAGCTATGGAAGAACAAGAAGAGAAGAAGTATCAATACAAGTTAATTGATAAAATCAGCCAAGAAGTGGCACTGAACAAGGTAAATCTCTCTAAACTAACAGATCAATTAGAGCCAATGATTGTTGAGGCAATTACCTTAGTTCAAAAGATGTGCACACTTGAAAACTTTACAAAAGAAAATAGTGACAAGTTAGTAGAGATAGATTCTAATATTACAACGAGTGCACAAAGCCTAACCTCAAATGCAGATAGTATCAATTTGCATCATGACAAGGTCATTGAGGCTAACAGGCTAAGGCAATAAATATGGGATGCTAAAACACAACTAAGAGGTGATATTACAGAACTACAGGCACACATCTTGCCTAATCTTACTATTCTACAGCAGCATATTTCTGAAGCAAGAAACCTAATTGCAACCCTAGAGATGTCTGTAGTAGACAACATCTATGATATACATGTAAGGATATCACTTGAGCACATGGCTCTAGAAATGCTGAAGGAAAAATGGGAAAAGATGGAGGAGATCAAGTCCTCACATTCCTACCTTTTTGACAAGATGTAAGTACCTTTGCCTTTATTATAAAAAAAGGAGGAATAGAAAGGAAATGTATATTGTATGTACAGAAGGAACATATATATAAAGATAGTTATGTACAATATATCAAAAAAAAGGGAGAAAAGAACAGTACAAAAGGATATGTATATATACTTACACTTACCAACATATACATAGGGGGAGTCATTCAAATGACTAAGGAAGAAGTATACACAGGTGTACATACTAATACATTCAGTATGT
Source organism: Thuja plicata (assembly GCA_018584345.1). Classification (NCBI taxonomy): domain Eukaryota; kingdom Viridiplantae; phylum Streptophyta; class Pinopsida; order Cupressales; family Cupressaceae; genus Thuja; species Thuja plicata. The sequence goes on from MU225485.1 coordinate 2,183,651, forward strand.
TGCACATATCATGTATTTGATACTAATGTCAAAGGGGGAGATTGATGACATTAATTTTTCCATTAGTACACTTAGTGAAAAACATTGACAGAGATCATCGGTACAAGCATTAATGGTAGACTACAAGCATAACCGACAGACAATGAGCATACTCGACAGAACAAAAAGGTCACGAGAAAAATGCTAAGTATGGAATTGACTGACGAACACTAATAAGTGTTGCACCAACAAAGTGAATAGGACATCACCGACGGGTCAATAACATAACATAAAGATCATCACCGACAATACAGTTTTTGGAATAAAATTGACAGAGTAGAAAAGGCATACCCAATGAATAATTCAATAAAGGAACACTGATGGCAAAGAAAACCGATTGTTAGAACCGACAGTCAATTAGAGAACCCGCAAATAGTGATCTGAGTTTTACACGTCAGATAAAGCATTGTAATTCTATTTATAGAGTTTTAATTTTTTTTAAATCATTACTTGAGGGTCAAGCAATCTTTATGTAAATGTTTTAAAACATCCTAATGGATCTAAAACATATCTAAATAAAGATCAAGGTCAAGTTGTAAACCTTGGATCTAGAGTTAACTTGCAAAGCGTGAATCAATAATAGAGATAAAATCTAGTATAAATAGATGTTCAATCAATTGTGAATGAATGCATTCATTGTTGTTGATATCCATGAAGAGCATCTAAGGAGCAGAAGGCAGAATTCATGCAAAGTTCAGAAATAGATCACATCGGTTATCAAGAACACACAGAGGCTACCGATGAGCAAACAAAGGTATTATTCAATCATGGAAAGATGATTACTCATACATAGGAAGCTTTGTTGGATCTGTCATCAACAATTAGAGATTGCATACATTATCATATCAAAGAATTATGTAGTTTCATTCTAACAAGTGCATCACATCTAAAATCCTTTTGTAGAAGGTGGACTTAACCATTCTTTACAAATCTCTTAACAGAGTGCACACTTAACAGTGTTGCTAAAGCTTCAAACTAAATAGATCTTAACAAGTCTCCACTGTAATACTCCTAATAGGGTAGGTCATCATAAGTGACCAATTGTAAGCCTTAACTGACCCCTTCTTATCTGTGGATAGTGAAGTCTTGTGGGTAACAATCCCCACCGCAGTTTTTACTTCCTAACAGGAGTTTTCTGCGATATCATATCTTGTGTAATGTTTTATCTTTTTTCATGAATGTTTCTTGAATGGTTACATATTAAAGAACTTATGATATGATTGCATATACATAAAGAAAGATGAACAGTTAGATAAATATAATTTACAAACTGATGATTAAGGGTTAATGGGCTAACCAAGAAAAATTTTAGAGGTGTTGATTCACCCCTCCCCTCTCAATACATCATTCTAATATAATTCCAACACAAACTTCTCCACTCATCTCTACTTAAGAGATGCCTCTCACACACTTGCTCTAATATTCTTCTCCTCTCTCTCATTTCTTCTCTCAATCTCTCCTTGCTCTCATTATTGTATTGAGCTTACTACTCTCATTCTTTAGGCATTGTGCCATATTCTTATTATTCACAAAGGGTTTTTTCTTTGCTTTTCCCCTTAAAAAAATCTCTTGGATCTTTGTTGGGATTCTTGGAGTATTCTCATGTTCTTGGTGATTGATCTTGAAAACTTTATCTCACATTTGGTTTATGGTAAATTCCTTCTTGCCCTTCATTTTCTTGGATTATTTCATGATCTTATTTTCATTCTTTTAATACTTCTAACATGGTATCAAAGCTATTTAATCCTTGTTTAAGTGTTTTTTAGGAAGGTGTCATTCAAAGGAGAAAGCTCTTCTTGTTGATCTAATATTTGTTGCAGGTTTTACCTCATTGTTTCTTTTTGCAAATCTTATTTTTTTGCAATCTAACATCTTAGTTTTGGATGGCTTGCCGCCAGATCTAAGTTCTATTCATCTCATTTCAAGTTTTATTTAAATCTAACATACCCTCTGTCGGGCAAACCGCAAGGGATTTCAAGTTATCTTATTCTATTTCAGCTTTAAATCTATATTAAAATATATTTCTAACAATTTATTTGCAAGTTTATTTCTTGTTTAATCTCTCTATTCTTTCAGCATATCTATTTTTTATCTCTGCAGATTTAAATACATATATTATAGCTCTATATCTAATCCATTTTTGGTTATATCTCTATTTTTTATATATCTCTGCAGACATAT